>PVKM010007719.1:0-40779 GCA_004027735.1 Carollia perspicillata | reverse complement strand
GTAAGGGGGTAGGTTCAAGGTGGGAGATGGGGGTGGGTGGGGCAGGGGAGAGTAGTGGGGGGAAATTGAGACAAGTATATTTGAACAACAATAAATATATATATATATATTTATTTTACATTAATATAGTTCTGCTAGTGAAGTTATATACAAATTTGATATGCATATTCAATGTTTTTAACAAGGGTTATCTTAAGTTGTAAAATACAACATATTCTAGGAGTAATTATTGTTAAATAATATTAATGGTCCTATTTGAGACTAAGAAACAATCACTCTTAAATTCAGTTATTTTGTACCAAAATATTGTATTGAAGTCTTCATCACTTAATAAGAAAAATGTCTTTTAAGATAGATTTGATCAAAGCCTTCTTAAAAATAGATGGCTGTTATTGTTTCTATAGTCTTGTACTTTTTGTTGAAATAAATTAAATTGGTCTAAATGATTTATTCTTCTCATAATATTTTGTTCTAATAGCATAACATCTAATGCTGATTTAGGTTACCCTAGATAGCTTATTTGATGTTTTTTTAGGATCTTTCTTTTCTGTTCTAACTGTTTATAAATTTTCAGAATGTTGCCTTTCTCCTCTTAAGGGCAGGTACCTAGGGTCAATGCCAGGAATCATGGCCAAGCCCACTGAATGCCTGTAGAGAATGGCATTCCACACTTCTGATTTAAATATGACACTGCTACTGTTCTTCTTTACCTTTCAACATTTAGATTTGACCTTACAACAAACTTGCTGTTACTGAATTCCAAAATTCACGTTTAACTTTTTTTTAAAAGGGAGAAGTGAAGAAGACATAAAAATTCTCATCATATATATGGCTTTCTGTTAAGAGAACTTTTTTCTAGAACGCAAAATGTTTTGAGCAATTGTCTTATGCATATTTTTCCTTCTCATTTATTTTGCTTATCATTGTCTTGCTAGATGTAGCCTTCTTAAATTTTATTTAAATAATCTTTTGCTTTCTGTTTATCAGCTTAGTTTGTATTGTCTATCCCAACACCAAAATGAAAATCAGAGATTATAGATTTTGATACACTATTCCTTCAATGTTCCTTTTAAATTGGCCATGATTTTAAGAGGTTTGGACAAGTTTGTCAGCTCAAGTGCTCCATCTACCTAAATCCCTGCCAGGCCTCACTAACAACTTAGTGATCAATATTTTACTACATAACCATTACCCATGCACAACACACAGTTCTGGGACCTTAGAATCATTCTATTGATCTTCCTATATGTTGACATAGACTTTTCTGAGAAACAAAACTTCCTTCTTCCAAAATAACACTTTTCTTTAAAGAGACTCAACCTAATTAACTTGACCACATAAATGTACAATATGATCACACCTTGTGGCTTCCACACACTTTCTAACTTCTATTAAGTACCCCAAACCAAATAAGCAAGAGTAAAATAAAAGAGTTTGCATTTGGCAGATCTCATATTTACATATGCTCTGTAGATAACAAGTAATTTTATATTCACTTTCTCTTGTGATGTTTACTGCCATGACAACTCTTTGAGGTGAGCAAGAGACTGAGGTCATCCAGTTCATGCCTGTGGAAACTGTGGCTCAAGGAACCCCTTGGATTTATATACTTCCCTATCAATTAACTTTAGAGCAGTCTTTTATTTTTTTAATTTAATCTTTATTGTATTACCATTGCCATTATCATTTAGTCCCCTTATACTCTCTTACCTCCTGAAATAACCACACTGTTGTCCATGTCCATGAGTCCTTTTTCCTTTTTTCTCAGTCCCTCTACCCTATAATCACCCCACCCCACCTCTCATCCTACTCTCTGCACCTATGCGGCTTTCACCATTTTCCTTGTTAGTTCAGTTTTTTTCATTAGATTCCACATATGAGTGAAATTATATGGCACTTTTCTTTCTTTGACTGGATTTTTTAACTTAGCGTAATAGTCTCCATGTCCATCTACACTGTTGCAAAGGGTAAAATTTTCTTTTCTATGGCCAAGTAGTATTCTATTGTGTAAATGTCCCATCATTGTTTTAGCTACTCATTTACTCATGGATTCATGGGCTGCTTCCATATCTTGGCAATTGTAAATAATGCTGCAATGAACATAGAGGTGCTTATGTTTTTTTTCAATTTAGTGTTTTGGACTTAATTGGATATATTCCCAGAAGTGGGATGCCTAAGTCAAATGGCAGATCCATTTCTAATTTTTTGAGGTCTCTCCATACTGCTTTCCCCAGTGACTACACCGATCTTCATTTTCACCAGCAGTGAAGAAAGGGTTCCCCTTTTTCCACATCCTCAACAGAACTTGTAGTTTTTTGATTAACCGATGATAGCTATTCTGACAGGTGTGTGATGATTAATCATTGTGTTTGTAATTTGCATTTCTCTGATGACTAGTGATGGTGAGCATCTTTTCATATGTCTATTGACCATCAGTATGTCTATTGGATAAGACATACTGATGTATGGATAAGTGTCTATTCAGATAGTAAAATAGTGTTTATTTGCAGATGGCATAATACTGTACACATAGAGAATTCCAAAGATTCTACTAAGAAACTACTAGAATTATTTATAGCCACACTACCCTGAACATGCCTGATCTCATCTTATCTCAGAAACTAAGCAGCATCAGGCCTGGTTAGTACTTGGATGGGAGAAACTACTAGAACTGATAAGTGAATTCAGCAAAGCAGTAGGATACAAAATGAATATCCAGAAATCAGTCATATTTTTACATGCCAATAATGAACTAACGGAAAGGGAAATTAAGAAAACAGTCCCATTCACAACTGCTAGAAAGGAATAAGATATTTTAGGAATATTTAGGAATAAATATGTAAATATACCTTTTACATTCTTGGATGTAGAAGACATGTACTCAGAAAGTTATAAGACACTGGAGAAAGAATTTGAGGAAAATACAAATAAGTGGAAGCGCATATATGGATAGGAAGAATTAACATCATTAAAATGCCCATACTATCACAAGCAATTTATAGATTTAATGCAATTTCTATCAAGATTCCAATGGCATATTTCACAGAAATAGAATATTTCAAAAATTTATATGGTACCACAGAAGGCCCCACATAGCAACAGTGATCCTGAAAAAGGACACATTTGGAGAAATCATGCTGCCTAATATGAAACTATAGTGTAAGGCCATAGTAAGCAAAACAGCATGGTACTGGCAAAACAGACACATAGATCAATGGAACAGAATAGGGAGCCCAGAAATAAACCCACACCTTTTTAGTCAATTAATATTTGACTGAGGAAGCAAGCACATTGGGCTAAAGACAATTTATTCAATAAATGATATTGGGAAAATTGACAGATACATGCAGAAAAATGACACTAGACCACTTTCTTACACCACACACAAGAATAAATTCAAAATGGCTCAAAGACTTAAATGCTAGACCTGTAACCATAAAAATCCTAAAAGAAAACATAGGCAGCAAAATCTTGAATATTGCCCATAGTAATATTTTATCAGATTTATCTCCCAAGCAAAGGACACAAAAGAAAAAATAAATAAACAAATGAGACTACAGCAAACTAAAAAGTTTTTGCACAGCAAAGGAAATCATCAACAAAATATAAAGGCACCCCACAGAATGGAAGACCATGTTCACCAATATATCTGATAAGGGGTTAATAATCAACATTTATAAAAATTTTAGAAAACACACCACCAATAAAATGAACAACCCAATTTAAAATGGGCAAAAGCTGAGTAAACGATAACGATGTTTTTATTCAGGTTGGGACTTAGCCTGGTTGGTGCTATGGAAGGAAGGGAGGGTTGGTGAATTAACAATGTTTACAAAAATGGGGGGGGGGGTAAAGACCTGAACAGTGAAGTCTTGATCTCTTTTTTAGTTTCATATTTCTTAGAGAGTGCTCAGCATTGTCAGCCTTATTTTCTATATCTGTCTGTATATTTTAATGGTATCAGTTCCACATTTACAAAAGAAAGACCATGTATTTGATATCTTCACTCTCACACTGCAAAAGCTAGACTTCAATTTCAATAAATATTTCTGCAATTAAGGTGCTAGCAGCCATAGCCTGTGAGACGAAACTGGCCAGCTGCCTGTTTTTGTGCCACCTGCAAACTTAGCATAATTTTTAAAACATATTTTAAATGGTTGAAAAAATTAAAAACGAATAATACTTAATTCCATATGAAAGTTATATGAAGTTCCATAAAATTTTGCTGCAACACAGTATGCTCATTTGTTTCTGACATGTCCATTGCTGCTTTCATGCTGCAAGGACAGAGTTGAGGTGTTGCAGCAGAGACTGGCCCTTAGAACCTGAAATATCTAGTATCCAGCCCTGCTGTAATTGATAAATTTATCTTCCTTGCAAGTGTAAAAGTAGTAATATATATTTGCATTTCACTGTACAGGTTTAAATTTTTTTCATATTTCTTATTTGAATAATTCATCATTAAGAACTTCATAAAGAAAATATTTTCAAACTCATGTAGACATCCACAGCTCAAAACAGTGTCAACTACACTTGGTCACAGGAAGGAGAAGATCAAGATAGAACAGAAATCTTCCAACAGCAAATCCCACTTAATGCTTGTTTGGGCATGATGTAACCCAGATATCATCCCATTTTTTTTTACTTGTCCATTATACGTGTTATCTTTGTTCATCTTATCACAATGCAGAAATTTTGATGTAAAAGGTCATTCTCACAAATAACAACTTTCTAACGTTACTCTGTCATATTGAGCTATGCGCAGTTTCCTGAACTGGCACACTCATTCTTGTCTCTGTGTCTTTTCGCAAATGTTTCTTTTCTCTTTTGTGCCATTTTTAACCTAACCTATTATCATTCTCTAGACCTTCGAGACACAACAGAAACAACACCTCTTTTACTCAATACCTGTTCTCTTGCTTGTGTATGCTAATTAGAACTTGGGTCAATTTCCTATAATACCTGCTACGTAGGCTCGTTGTTTACCTACTCACCTTCCCAACTGACCGCAGGCCCTTTGCCAGAAGATGTCATGTCTTATTAAGTGATTATTCCCATCATCTCAGCTAAATACACATCCAAGGAGCTGACTAATGTTTGTTAAATGAATAAACAAGTGACAAATTAATAGCACTCTCAGGTAATATACAATAGAGGTGGCATTATGCACTATAATATTATCACTATAAAGTTGTCTTACAAATCTTTAAGATGTGTTTTTGTGCAGGGAAAATGGTAAAGAACATATATACACATACACATTAATTTGATCCCCGCCTATTTGATTTCTGGTAATTTGATTTATAAGTTTGCTTGCCTTTTAAAATTTAAATAGCAAAAGAATAAATGAGAAATTCAAATCTGGCACATGACAGGTTCTCAATGAACCTTGCATTATAAAGTTTCCTTAATAAGTTCACCAGAGGGAAGATCCTCAGGAACTAGAATACATCACTAAAAAGTGCACAACCAATATTTCAAGAGGAAGCCCTGGCATGAAAGAGCCCTACCAACTTATTGGAAAGGAACACTTGACTCTTAGTTGGTGATATATTTATGTACTAAAACTGTTTCCTGTGGGTCACAGATTTAAGTGAGAATTGAATAATGTTCTGTTCTTGAAGGAGAAACTCTGCATCTGTGGACATCTACCATGAAAATAGTAGCTACACACCCCATTGACAAGGATTGTCCCTGAGAGCAGTTATGTCATGGAGGGTTTCCTGCAGACATGAAGTGACTCCTACAATCCCCAGTCATACTCTACTGGTATCTCAGTTTTAATGTTGGTTCAAGGTAACTGGTTACAGCTTGAAAAAGCCCTATTTTGGTATTTGTGGACTTTAACAGACCTTTTTAGCACTTTTTAACTTTTTTAGATGGAGTTTTTCTTCTAGTTTCATTGAGTAGAAATCAGATACAGCAAAAATTGTATCATGCCCAAAATTTGTTATTTGAATTTGTTCTAGCAGCACCCAGATAGAGCTGGGTGTAGTTTAAGGTTGAAATGGGTTAAATCTTTACTAGAAAACAGGTGTTAGTAGTCCTATTTTTCAGATAAGAAACTGAGTCCCCGATAGGAGAGAGGCCTTGCCTACAGCTACAGAATGGATATCATATACAAGTGTATGGCATCAAGGACTGTGCACTTCTCTTAGCAAAGTAATTTTCTTATGCAAGATATCCCTATCTGCAAAATGAGAAAAACAATTACTATCTCTTTGACCTTTTTTGTTGTGACCATAAGAAGTAAGTAACATGTATTGTATAAAGCACTTGACATACAATAGGTCTACAAAAAATGGCAATTACTTTATTATTACATTATTATTTTCTGAGAATATTGGACAAATGTCAGTTCTCTTCATAACACCTCTATCTTTCTAATGAGAGCCATCCACACAACAAGGGGTCCTCCGAAACTAGAACAAGTTGTCACGCACTCCAAACACAAGTGTCAGAGAAGTGAGAGCTGCCACATTTGCCCTTTCATGGAGTGTCCTGCTACACTCTCTATTGATGGCAGTTTTCTTCTAGTCAGTGAAAGACAGGCTCTAAAACAGGCTTTCATTCCCTAAGGTCCATTTGAACAGCTAGAGTGGCTCAGAGGACTCAGGTGAACTGGATTTGCCTTTTCAACTAGTCAGCACTGTCATTAATGCTCATGCTTCCTCCCCAAGGATGGATTTCACATTCCAGACTCGGCTTTCAGAAACGTGGGTGTGTTGGTGTCAAAACTGTGTTCAACTACCATTTGCGTGCATTCAAAGTGCTTTTCAGTTTGACTTGATGTGTGGATGCTGTGAGATCATTTACTCAATCAAATGTAAGCTGTTGGAAATGTGCTCTTTTTCAACCACCATTAAACATAAAATCAATTAATATATGGTTTAAAATTGTATTATTAAAAATATCATGATTTTTTCTTCACAGGTTATATGTCTGGACTAAGAGCCATCTTTTTCTCCACTTTTATTTTATAGGTTTAAACCACACATAGACATGTAATGGAGGATAAGACTAACATAGCCCTTCTTAGCTTCTTGTTTTATCTTCTGATTAGGTTTGCAAATAGAAAACAACTCATGAAAAAGAGGGTAGAAAAACTAATATTTGTTTAGTACATGAGGTTTTTTAATGTATTGAGTGGAAGAGGCACAACAGCAGATGAGAAAGGACTTATTTACTCACTTATTTAAATATTTGCTGCCCCTTAGTTAATCATAAGAGTTGGAATTTGAGGCACTGAATGGCCAATGCCTGAGGGATCAGTTTCTCTGACATCACAAATTACTACAAGTTTCTTCCAAGATAATTGATTTGTTTCATTATGTAGAACTATGTGCCCTTTTGTGGGGAGAAGGGGACAGACATTTCAGAATCTCATTTATGGCAGAACCAAAACTAGATCTTATGACCTCTTCCTAGTCCAATTCCCCTTGCAAATAGACCTTTTCTGCCTCTTCTACGTCACACTTGGTTAAATTCTGTATGGTGAGTGTCATTTGCCTTCTGTACACAAGTAAATGACAAAGAAATAATGACAATCTGCTCTTTTTTATGGCTGGCTCCACTGATCATGTACTCAGCTAGCTGGCTTGCATGTATTATTTATTTCACTTAATACTTAGGATTTCTGAAGCTTTGGCTTTTGTTTATTACTTTCAAATTTACATCTGCAAAAACTAAGAATTATAGTTGTCAATTTGCTCTAAGTCAAAAACCTAGAGAATAGCATTTTATGAGACTTGAGTTCTGGTTTGCCTGGCTCCAATGTCCACATAATCTGGGCCACAGAATACTCCTGGGAGTCTTATCCCATGCTTGCCTAGTTTCTCCATCCCTTCACCTGACTCGAAATGAGATTTCTTCCCCAATTCTTCATTAAGTGGCTCTAAGAACAGCCACTGGTGCATAATTTTGCTACAGACCATAGTATTTACCTATTTTCATCTTAGTTTCTCAGTAGCATTGAAGGAATGCCCCCTTCCTTCTAATTAAGAACCTTATTTCCTGAGCTCCCACTTACCTAGCTTTCCTCAATGTGTGGCTCCTTTCCTCTAACATGGGAGTGCAATCTGCAACTTGTGGGGGGCATACAGCCCAGGATGGCCATGAATGTGATCCAACACAAAACTGTAAATTTACTTAAAAACCTTTTCTGCTCATCAGTTCATTAGTGTTTGTGTATTTAATGTGTGTTGCCCAAGACAACTATTCTTTCAGTGTTGCCCAGAGATACCAAAATGTTGGACGCCCCTCTAGATCATCTCAACCAGCCTCTGCCTCTCTCTTTTTCCCTCTCTCTCTCACACACACATGCACACACTCATCACATACATAGATATATCCATGCTTACATATACATGTACATATATTCCCGAAGGTCTCTGCAGATTAGGTGGCATGGCACTCCTGAACTGAAGGCATATACCAGATATCTGCTTAACATCTAGCTACACTTGTTGCCTAGTTGAAATCTCAAACTTAATAACATCTCAAATTGAACTCATGATCCACCCTTCTCACTTCACAGTCACCACTTTTCAAGATAAAACTACTTGTCTGCACTCATTCAGTTGCTTCAGTCAAAAATTCTTATTCTTTCTTAATCTTTTTTTCTGACCTCACACTCTCCTCCGTCTTCATCAGCAAGCCTTCTCTGGTCTGTCTGGACCCAAGTACTGTTACAATTACTGATCCAGCCTCCCTCATCTAAGATACATTACCTCCCACAGGCTAACAATTCTCTCCTCCTCCCTTTATTTTCCGATGGTCCATTTTCCATCATGCAGTTAGATATTTTTTAAAAGGTAAACCTGGTAGTGTCACTTTTCTGTTTAAAACGTGCTTCAGTTTTTAATTTCTGTATGCTGACTGAGTATCCCATACACAGAAATCTTAATAACAGCATAATGAATGAGTGAGTTCTGTTTCATGATAATGCATTCTTAGTATCCCAAACACATCTGATCTGAACTAGGGTTAAGGCTCTCTGTTGGAAGAGGATAGTAATGTGAGATAAGAAATGTGGCTGCTGTGAGTGGGAGTTGATGAGGGTTAAGAGGAGGCTTTAGGTTTCATGTGGAGAGCTAAAACTGGATGACTCCAGAGCCCTGAATATGACTTTTGAGCAAGTCAAAAAGCTTATTCTTTTACACATTTGAGCCAGACATGTGGGCCAATGTAATTTAGCTGAGCAATGAGAAAGCTCATGTCAGCACTTACAGGCCTGCTGAAATCAATAAACCCAGGTAGTGAGAGTTCTGTGTTTCTCCAGCAACCCCACAGGTCATGTTGTGTGGGAGTGAATGGTCTAAGGAAGAAGAATGGGAGCTAAGGGAGTAATTGTTTGACTCCTTATTAACCCAAGGAAACACAACAAGGCATATTTTTTCTTCCACACAAAATCATACAAAATTCTCTCTTTATTAAATATACATTATTTACAGTTTAAATCTTTCTTCTGTACAACAGTAACCATAGAAAACAAAGAAATCTAAGGCTAACTTTTATTTTTCTTCATATAGTATATTAAGACATGTTACATGGTCTACAAAACTGGTGGAAAGAGGCAACATCACTTGGCATTCTGTTTTGAAAACAAAAGTCAAGAGGTTGAAAGAAAAAGCTAGACTCAGGCAAATCTACAAAGAGAGATGGCCTGTTGTATGCTTTGCTCTACTAAAGTGTCTGACATGTATATTTTGGGGGGGAGTTATTTTGCATTTTATTGTTTAATTCTTAATGTTAATCTCCCTCTTCTTTCTCATCCCTCCAAAAGAATTACTGGCCAGAGTGATGTGGATCTCCCATCTGAAATGGACACTGTTCTGCTCTCTCAAGGAGATTAGCAAACTACAACCTGTAGATTAAATCTTAGTACCTACTTTTTATAAATGAAGTTTTACTGAACCACAGGCATTCTCATTTGTCTACATATGCCCACCTTCCTGCTACAACAGCAGAGGTGAGCAACAGAGATTATTCTACAAAGCCTAAAATATTGACTAACTGGCTTTCTACAGAAAAAATTGTGCTGGTTCCCTACCTATCATATCATGGAGGCAGAGCCTTGGTTCCCCTCAGCCAGCACACCTGTTCCTGGTGACAACTAGGTGCCCATTTCATCTCTTACAGTTGACTGATGAAAGTCATGGTCTAAGACAGCACAGAGAATATGGTAGTGTCATAGGAGGCCATGACATTACCATATTTAGAAGGGAACGATTCTTGATGTTGGACCTCACTAAACACAAAGTCCTTCTCAAAATATAACTATACTGTTTTAAGCAAGGTTTGGTATTTCTGTGTGAGTATATAAGGCAGGATAAGGTTATACATGTTGACACTGTCATCCACAGAGTAAATTTTGTTAATATTTTATGTAAAGCCTTGGGGTATGGTTAACCATGATGGAAAATTATGGCTAGGTAGATGCCCATTAATATTGTCTCTTAAAGTTTCACTGAAAATTTCTTCTTATGGGCCTTCCAAAATGTTCACAGTGAAATACAATGCTTACACAGAACCTTTAATATGTGCTTTGAGACATTTTGGCATCTCAGACATGGAAGAATATGATGCTTATCAAAATAAGATCAGATTTAATCTCTAGAACAATTAGTTTCATATTTGGTCATGGTCTAAGACTGTTCTCCTAATTTTATACTGCTTTTGAAAAAGTTTCCCTGTGTCACCAGGGAGGATTGAGGAAAACAGTATTCCCAGATAATATTGGAATATGGGTCCCTGGAAGTAGTCACTTTCAGGAATGGAGAGTGTCATGCATTTTTGTCATTATAATATGCTTATAAATTTCAGAACCTCAGGACTTCCATCAGTGGAGCTTCCAACTCAGGATAGAGGGCTTTCAGACCATTTCTCTTCTTTAAAGTTGTATCTGGGTGCTCAATCTAGACACATTAGATCATTATGATGGTAACTCTAAAGATCTTAGAGTAATTCTGATGAAAAAGAAATCTTGAAAAAAAAAAGAGATGTGGTTGTAATAGGGCTGGGAAGGGTCAAAAATGTCATGTGAAACAGATTAAAATATTCTTCATGCGAAGCCCATGATGTTGCCTCTTTCCCTAATGATGAAAACAATGATTAAAATTCACTGAAGAGACTCCTGAGTTAGGAGCCAGGAGAGTGTGAAGAGCTGTTGCCACTGATGCATGGCGGAATCAGTGGCCCTCCTCACCTGAGACACCTACCAGTTTTTGCCACACATTCCTCCTCAACATGTTCCCAGCAGGTGTGGTCATAACACCAAAAAACTTTTGACTTAATCCTTGCTCATGTCTACTTATCCACTTTGTAGACTATAAACACTGCAAAGGACAGACAACCAGCTTATAAAGTACAATATTTCACTAAAAAATGTGCTTTTATTTGTTCTTTCTCAGAGTACCTTAGTGTAAAAGAAGAGAAAAATTACTTAGAATAGCAAACAAGTTAAATATTAAAACCTTATCTAATGGTTTCAAATAATGTCAACTTAAATGGGATGTGTCTCTCCCTACTAAACAGATATATTTATATATAGAATGACCCGAAGAAAGCTTGAATAGCAGCCCTATTTTTACAAAGTGTTTGTGTATGGACATATTTGAACTTTTTATTCTTTCTAGGAGGTTCAATTATATGGAATTTCTGAAAGCACAATAAAAACTAAAGACAACCAAAATCTTCAAACTAGATGGCTTAACAAGTGTGTGTGAGGGTATGGGAGGAGAGGTAAAGAACAATTCAAGAGCAGCCCTGGCTGGTGTGACTCAGTGGATTGAGCACCGGCCTGTGAATCAGAGGGTCACTGGTTTGATTCCCAGTCAGGGCACATGCTTGGGTTACAGACCAGGTGCCCAGTTGGGGGCACACAAGAAGCAAACACACATTGATGTTTCTCTTTCTCTCTTTCTCCCTCCCTTTCTCTGAGCTAAAAAAAAAAGAAAGAAAGAAAGAACAACTCAACAACAATGTATGGAAGCAATTCAATTACACTTTGTGTCTTTTGGAGAAAATATTTTCAAATTGCATGAGAGACATGAAATGGCACCCATTATGCTTGAGGAATTCTGAAAGTGTTGAGTTTGCCTGCAACTTCTTTCATTAATCACCTTTGCATCTTCAGGAACAAGGGAGCCTCTTTATTTGTTGGGTCTATTGGTGACCTCTAGGACAACTAAAGAAAAAAATGCATCCAATCATTTAAGTTAAGGAAAAATAAGTAGCAGAGTTATACACACTATCTCAATTCTCCCTGTGTAGGCTAATATTTTAAGGTGGTTTTGTTGGACTGTAGCTATGGGGGAATTCAAAGGAAGCCAGTGTGTTCCTGAACAAACTGTCAAGCCTTTTTATAAGAAATAATTCAAATGGCCTGATTCCTCTCTCCCTGCATATCTTGGTGAAGACTGTCTGCTTATAGCCTCTCAGTTCTGGCCCTATAATTTAATTAATTTTGTGCAGAGAAGAGATATATGTATGACTTTCAGGATTGAAAACATTCAGCTAGAGCACAGAGGTGAGACCTCAATAAGATGGACAACAACTTTTCTCAGTTATTTACCCAAAGTAATACTTCATCTAGTTTTCAAAGAGCTTCCTAAGTAGAATCAAATGGCTCATCAGGACAAAAGAGGGTGTTAGGAGGTACTGGAGCACAATAAATACCCCTTAAGAATGTCTGGAAGAGCAGTGACATGTAATAGGTCATAACAGGATGTTTAAAAAGAACTCAAAAAGGGTAGGGGGAGTGGTGGTGGGGAAATGAAGACAATGGTACTTGAACAACAACAAAATAAGTTGGAAAAAAAAGAACTGAGAAAAGAGGAGGAGGGGAGCAGAAGTGGATATTTTTGTTTCCTACAACAAAGAAGGTCCCTAAATTGCCACTTAGGACTGATTGACTGGATGGGGGTTTTCAGAATCCCCCAACCAGAAGCGAAATAAGAATAGAAGGAATTCAGCCTCCCAAATATAGAGACAGGGACATTTATTCTTGCTGTCCCTAGAGATTAAATCTCTCTCTCTGCAGAAACATACCTATACCAATATGTATTTGCTTTGAGGAGGAGGAAAAAGCAGCTTATTTAAGGTGAAAGTAATAAACAAAAAAAGTACAAATGTTTCCCAAAATTTATATTTTTAAGTCTCTAGCGAGGGTTTTATAAAAATAATTGTGTGGGACCTTTGCTCCATATTGTGTAGTACTTTACACACTTCTAGTATAGCAATGTATGCCTATTACAACAAAACATGCTAGACTTTGGGCTCCCCAAGGGCAAAAACAAAGTATAATTTATATTTGAGCACCCATTTCTACCATATCCCCTGTGGTACAGGACAGTCAATAAATATTTCATGAATGAGTAAAGAAAGAAGAGAACAATCTATTTCTTTTATTCTGGTCTTGCTCTTACTAACTTGCGATGGGCATAAGTCTGACAGACAATGGGCTTGGGTTAGTACCATCTGTGTTATTACTAAAGAGAACAAAATCTGTTTTAAAAGTCAGCCTCAGGATCCTTAAGATAAATCTCTCATATGCAGTTGAGAGTGAATAGAAGAGGCTAAGTTATTCATAAAAATATATTTAGAGAAGTGACAAATCTCTAATTCTCCACATGAATTCTCATAGAAACCATAGCAATCTAACTGATTGATAAAATGAATGATGCAGTGGTTGTTAAATGTATTTTATGGTAAATTGATGTACTATTGCTTGCATAAGTAGATTTGTTTGGTGGAAGGATATCCATGAAATAGCCCCCTTAGAATGTAAAATTCTACAAGTTTTTTTTAAAGAAGTGACATATTTGATTAAATCTTTGTGTAAACAGCAGTTAACGAAGACTAAGGATTAATGTTGAGGATTATGACAATCCAGTTGGCTAGAGTATGCATTCAGAAAACATGATTACTGAAGCAGAAATGGTGGTTAAGGAGAGATTAGAAAGCTTTCAAAAACTTTTTTTAGAGAATAATGGTTCAAGGATTGAAACACTTGCACAATTTAAAAAATTGCACAAAACTACATGGATAGTGGTACCACTGAGAGAAAGACAGGCAGAGTTAGCACTTATTTGTAACTGAAGATTGTTTTCTCTTTGGAGGGAGCAATTCACTTGCTTTCATATACATCTAGTGAAAGAGTGTTTGCTGAGTTTTTAAAATAATCCAACCTTGTAAAAATAATTTTAATGTGCCCCTGAGACTTTCTTATAAGAGTGGCATGCAGATGATACTTTCTTGCCATTTGTCTTTAGGTCTAAGATACATAGTGTATAGTATATGTAGTCTATCTAGTGTATCTATGCAGGGAGGTATGCTGGCAGGTTCTCTAGTGCACATGTGGTAAGGATGGAACATCACAAATTCTTAACCTACAGAATTACCTATGAGCGTATATATCTATGTAGATGAGAAAATAAATACTTTAAGTTGGTCTTTCTAGTCCTCCATTTTTCTGTCAGGTCTGTATTAGCGAAATACAATCCTTGCTTTTTGCAGCTTTATTACTCACACCTAATTCCTTTTCATTGCATTATTAAAGAAGCATCAGTTTAAATTCACTGCACTACATAGAGTCTTTTATCTTAGGGCACAAAGGACTATCTAGTGAAGCAAATGGCTGATTTATATAGTTTTATAGAAATCGAAAATTCAAAAGTGAAAGTGGAAATGGGGGAAGACAGAGCAGGAGCATCAATATCTATGGATCTTCCCTCCTATTAACAGATTATTCATCTTATTAATGCTAGAAGGAAACAAATGGTGTCTTTGTTAGAATCACATTACGATAAATTTACTAGCAAAAGGATATAATGGAAATGATAGAATGATTAAGCAACAGTTCAAAAAAATTTTCAGGGAAAGCACGTATAATTAGAACATCTTAAAGCTGAGAAATATGATTACAAACTAAATTCTTACACCATATTTTCTGAAAGCAGAGCCTGAAATGAACCTGAAGTCAGATGAAACTAATGCATTTTTCATGGGGAGCCTCCTCATGCAGGACAGCATTAAGTACTCAGAGGTGACAGACATACTGTGGAAAAAAGACAATGGTAATTGTCAGGGCTGGTGAACAGCAGAACAGCTATGTGGTCATTGTTTCCCAAATCAAATCTGTCTCTCAAAGAGAATCAGCAAAAACTTTCCACTTCTGTAGATCATTATATTGGCATTCCCAGCATACTGACACATTTATATTGTTTTGCCTTATCTTTTTCAAGAGTGTCCAGAGGCAAAGGGTGAGGCATGGTGCTATAGCAAAACCATCAGGATTCTCACCACCACCTGGTGGATGAGCTCAAGATACCTTCTTGAAGGAATGATTGTGTTTCTTTGATGCCTTGTTATCAGAGAGGTAAAGACTAGGAAGTCTGTCACCATGTCATCTGGCAGTTAATGCTTACAAGAAGATGTGTGTGTGTGTGTGCATGTGCACATGTGCACACACATGCTTTTATATGCATAGGATGTAATGGATTTGAAAATGTGATGTGCCATAGGGCCTACAAACTCCTCCAAAGTTAAGCAGTGAGGGTTCATTATAGGTAACCATTCCTTACCTGTCAACACATCCTAAACCTCCTAGGAGATTGCCTGATGGACAGAGATGAATCATTATATCTGCTCAGAAATATTAAACCTACATTCACTTTCTCCACCAGAACTTTAATGAGTGGATGGAATTGAAGAATTCTATTTGGCATTTCTCTTCCTTCATTCAGCATTTTTTTAAGCTGAATCAAGATGGCTTAAGCTTTTTCATGGAACCAGGTACTATTTTAGACTGTTACTTGAATTTTTAATGCTTCAGATATATATCAACATAATAATCCCAGGAATAACCTAGCTAACATATGAAATCGTCAGAGGCATTTTTGAAGTTATAGAACATCTACTTCCTAGCAGCACTCTTTTTCCTCCTAGTTTTAAGCTACTACTTTCATGCTTCCTCAAAGTTAGGCTAAAGTATGTTGTCCTAAAGTGCTGGCCCTTGAGAGTGTGGTAAGACATGAGCACAGTAATAGCTCACTAAAAACAGGAAGGCTATATTTGAAAATACTCAGGGGATAAGAGTCAGAGTAAAAAATTTATGAGATTGATCAATGTCATTCCTATGAGAAAGAAAATTAACACAAAACAAACCTCTCTCTTGTTCCTTTTAAAGTGGCACTGAAGTGAACCAGGCCTCTAGCATCTTCTTTTCTATCCTGAGTTCCCTGGTAGGAATGGACTTGAGATGGGGAGGATGTCAAAAAGGACTGATAATGCCTAGGTCACTGGATTCTTGTTCAAAGTAAACCTGGGAAAGCAGCAGAGCTGAAGAGTACATCTTAGAAAAGGGAATACAGAACTGAATGTGCACCTGTGCACATGTGTCTCTTCCTTGTCTATAGCAGTAAAGTCAGTTTTTGAGTGATCATTATCAACAAAATAGGTTTGTCAAAGAGGAAGACAGTGGCCATAGCAGCCTGAACTTCTAAACTGGGTCAAGAGGGTAAATGCTGTGGTCAATGCTCCAAAAATAAATAGGGAACAAAGGAGAGAAAGAAAATGACTAGAATTAAGAAACAGGAGAAAGGGGAGAAAAAAACTGAACAACAAAAGAACATTAGTTAACCCTGCAGTTTTTCAAATGAAATATTCCCGCTTACACTCGCTCACTGTGTTTTGCAAGTCAATGTCATTTCTAAAGGAACTGTCCAAGTTTGTTGGGTATTCCTTCTCTTTTATCTGGTTATTACGATGTGACTGCTTATGCTGGTAAAGGAACCGGGTCATGATGCCGACGATGGAGAATATGATGAATATCACCACCGCAATTACTCCTGTTTAGAAAGGGGGCAAATGAGAGAAAGACATTATCACAGATTGGCCACTGCAGAGTGATGGTTTAGTCTAGACAAGGAAGCCTCTTAGGAGGAAAAAAACAAAAAAGAACAAAAGAAGAAAAAAAACAGGACAGTACAAAACAAACAACAGAAATAAAGACCAGCTGAAACAGCTTCAGTGTTCAATTACCAAAAGCTTCCTTTTCCAGAAAAAAAGAGAAACCCAGTTTAAATCAGAGGTTTTTTTTAATGGGATAAGAATGCCATCAAATAAATATATAATCAGACAAGCAAAATATTTTTTATTAAATTTCTCCAAAATCTGCTTTAGAGATTGTGTCAAAATCATTTGTAATTCACACATTTTTTTTTGTAACTTTGCAAACAGGCATTTTAGAACTACTTTAGCATCCTAGAAAATAATACTTAATCATCTCACATTGCAATAATGCTCTTCTTATGTAAAGGTGTTTATGATATATGTTTGCTTTGCTAAAATGTTTTATTAATAGTGAAATGCTTCCCAAACATTTAGAGCATTCCTACACTGTTCGGCACACTGCTAGACACAGGCTAGCTCAGAGGTGGTATGCCTGTCTTCCAGAAATGCAAAGCCAGCTGAAATGAAAGTTTCTGTCCAAGTATGTCAGGCTCCCCTACTTTGATTGTATGTGACTTTACTGGACCTTCTTTGGTAAGTCAGCCTTGTTAACTGCTAAGATCTTATTTCTACCTTTGCCAGGAAGGCTTTTGGGATATGAAGAGCGAAGTCAGCAAAGGACATTCAAATGTGAATATTGCCACTTTTAAAAGGGAGAGTGCATCTACACAGGAATGTAGATTTCTTAACACTAAAATACTTGAAATCTATTTATTATATTCAAAGTTAATTGTTAATATTATATTAATATTATTATTACTAATGTTACAAGAATATTAGTATATATTCTATGTAGAATGGATCTTGAGAATATATGTTTATTTTACAAAGTTACTTTTGAACATCCTGCATTGTGATTTATATAAGCATGAACTTTAGAAAGTCACCCAGGAATGTGCTGTAGCTTTAAGAGATGAAATACAAAACTGGTTTATCCTCTTTTAGCATGTGGAGTATTCAGAGTTGGAGGCTGTGCTAACTTCTGGGAATTTTCCCCAGGAATTGGGATGATTTTCCTGCTCTTAAGGATACTTACAAAAGTGTGTGCATGGGTGGGAAAAAATAGAAGTCACAAAATACTTTTCTCCACTTGTCAAATGAGAAATTAATTAAAAGAAGAGAAACAGGCACCAAATTTGTTCCTACATTTCTTGATGCCAAACTAAAATCAAGTGGGAATCTGAAGCAGAAAATCAGGTCAGGCATTTTAAGAACTTTCTTAAGGAAATGTTGGGTGTTCTGTCCTTACAATCTTATTGAGATAGTGCATCTGTGTGTTCCCACATCTATTTGTTCTCCCCCCCAAAAAAAAACACTACTCACTTATTCTACTGTCTGTTTACTCGACCAGACCCCCACCAGACCATGGATTCTTTGGAAGCAGTGCCCATATCTTTCATCTTCATATTTTTATACTGAGCACAAGCCCTGACCCAAAGTTGAGGTTTATTAAATAAGAAGTTAAATAAATGGATACTGCCAATTTTCAAAGAACTCCATCTAACTGACAGAAGACAAGGATGGGGGTAACTGCTAGGACTTCTAATGAAAATGGATTTAGTCTCTTATAACCATGGTATATTAAACGAGGTTTGAGAGGCAATCTGTGTTACAAGCTCTAGACAGAAAAATCAAGGCTGCCAGAGGTTCCAGCAGACTTGGAATCAAAGGTGTGGCAAGGCCAGTAGGCAGCAAGAAAATGACAGAGCAAGGGAGGCAGGGAGCTGAGCTTACTGCAGAGCAGATGAAATCTGCATCAGTACCATAAGTGCTGTTGGATTCAAAACTACAGTCTGGGGGCTTCACCTAGCTCATTAGATCCAACCCCACTCACTTATGGGGAACCTCCAAAAGAATGCAGCATCACTTACATGTCTGTCTCAGTGTGGTCCTTTCTCATATGTAGTTTTATTGGTTTACTTTACTTGTACTTTAGAAAAATCGACAATTGGAAAATATGAACTAAATGCATACTGCCTGTCTCTAAATAAATTACCCAGCTGTTGATTCATTATTCAGCTGCCTGGTAGACTGGGGTGGGAGGCATCCATGGAGCTTCTGGTGTTGGGGGAGAAGGTATCTTTGATCATACAGCATATATAACTATTTATGAAAAGGCTCACGGTCTTGCAGATAACGTGGGGTCCTGGGTGCGGGATGGCCATAGTTAAGGAGGGATTCAGATAAACTTTTGCAGGTATTGAATTATTTATATCCCTTCTGCTTTCATAAACAAAGAATGCTTTACCTCCAATGACGGCCGAGTCACTTCGAACTGCATTGGTGAGTGGTTCTTGTTCATCTGTCTTCCCAAATGGATCTGAAAGAAGATACAGGAGACTTCACTCCTAACAAAGTCCTGGGAGGAGAGCTACTGCAAGGGGTTGAGATGACACACCTGAGGATTATACCAGGTGCTCTCAAAAGTTTCTGAGTTGGGATTTTGAAAAAAATCAAACAAACATTCATAGAAAAGCATTTGAAGTATACTACTTATCCCCCATGTTGGCTTCTCTGTAAGGTATAAGGTCAGGGGTTGACACAGAGGATGGTGGTACTCTGCCCATGTCTGCTGTAGCCTATAGCTTAACCCTTGGCCTACCCCCTGTGCTTTGCTGGACAGTCCCTATGCATGACATGGGCTTCTAACCTCAAGCACACTTGTCTCTCTGCTTCTGCTGCAAGAGGACATTGAGTTTATTGACAAGGAAAGACAAAATTGCTGGAGAATTAACACTTCCAAAAATTCTTCCTAAAGAGAGGGGGATTTTACTTTATGTGCATTAGCATACATGGAATAAGGAAATATGTGTCACATTTAAAAGCACATAGGTATGGGTTTGAGTCATTGCTCTGCCACTTGCTCTGGTAACACTGAGCTAGATACATTTTTAAGTGATCTGCAAATGCATTAATAGGTGGTAATAATAGCCATAAGTATGCATATAGTGCACATGAAAGTTTTAGGACATACAGCATCTACCATTATTATTGTTTCATCATTTAATCCTTAGGAAAAGACTACAGCATGGATATTATTTTTCCTGTTTCACATATAAGGATATTAGATTGAAGCCATTAAATAACTTATTCAAAGTTCTAGATTTCATCTATGGCAGATTCAGAATTAAATGAAAGCTAGTCCACTGTCATGTTCAGGTTCATTCTATTGTACCTAAGCACTGCAGGAAAAGGCCAAGATTGGAGGTGAGCAGGCAACAGAAGTCATTCCCCTTTCTCTGCTCATAATTAATAACTTATTTGGCAATAAATTAAAATAAATTCTGGGAACATATCAAGGCAACCAGGATGACTGTGACAAAGAAAAGATTGGGAAAAAAAGATAAAAACAGCTATTTTACAGAGTGGAAAAACAGAAGTTACAGGGATGAAAGTGCTTTAGGACTTTTCTACTATTAAGAGGTAGATTTTAATAACATGACTTAATCATTCAAAAATAGCTTGCCTTTTTGAGCCCTAAACTCATCAATCCTTAGAGAAGTAGCCACTTAAACAGTAGTCACTATGTATAACTATATAGTAATTATGAAAATATGTATTTAGTTATAAATTCATTATATTAAAAGTCAGACTGCATTATTTATATATAATGAAAATAAACCATGAGGAATCAGGAATAATTCTTAACCACTTGTAGTCATACAAGTAAGGATTTGAGTAATAATAGTCTTTAACCTAGAAGCTTCTTGAAAACATCAAAAATAGTGCTACTGAAGTAAATTCCAGTGGTTATTCTCTTGTGTACCTGATGAGGAGTGCACTGTGGTCACTGCATTCACATCCAAATCCATCATAGAGCCACAGCTGGATTCTGTCAAGATCCCTTGGATTATCACAGGTGCGGTGGTCTTATGGCGCAGAGCTGCCTTCAGTGGTGATATGTGGTTGTACTGAACTGAAGACAGGCATCCAACAAAACCTAGGGCATTTGCTTGAACAACTTCAGAATCTATTCCAAGATTCTCTGCAACATGAAAGACAATCACCATTTTTTTAAAAAAAAACTATGCTCCATATTCTCTTTTAAACAGTGTTTAAAGTTGCAGAAGTTACCTTATTTTTGAATAAAGGTAATCATCCTCTATCTCTTTTCATTTCCTCTTCCCAAACTTTGCCCCCACTACAAGTATAAATAGATCAACCACATACCATTAAAAACTGTTAGGGTCACTTTGGCTTTGATATAATGCTTCAAACTTTAACATTTGTATTCACGTATTTTATGAGATATAACAGAGACACTAAATATTTTTTACACTTTAGATGTTTTATAGAATTTATTATCTCCCTCACTATTTTTCACTTAATGTTAGTGATTAGTTCAAACTTACTACAATGCTCATCACAACATTTAACTCAAACACATAGAAGGAAATAAATAAAAAGAAGGGGGCAGAGAGATTATAAGAAGGGAAAATGTAGGGTAAATGGAGTCGGTCTGGCTCCCTCACCCAGATGTCTGGGGAAGTAAGATAAGCCGTGTTATCATAGCCTTGAGACTGAGTCTGATAAACAGTTCCCATAACCTTGAAGGGGCTCTCATGTGCAGAATCATCGTGTGTTATAGACAATGTTTTCTGGCACCCTGCTGGCTTTGTGTGCATTTAGCATATAAGCAGATAGGTACTTCCCGCTTCCCACTTCCTGCTTCCCACTGGGGACATGCAGCTTATGTTGTGTGTGGATTGCCCAGCCTTCAATAAAAGCATGTCAAGCATGCTCACAGCTCAGCAACTTTTCTTCTGTCTGCCTCAATCCTGAAACCTGATGGGTCTTGAAAGGTTGCAACATAGGAACCCCCAAATTTCAGAACTCAGTTATAAAAAATTGTATATTCATTCTTACATGTTTAAACTTCAGGTACATTCAAAGTACTATCCACTTGATGAAATACACCTATCGATCTATTTTTTCCATTGTTCAAAACAGTTTCTGAACTTCTTGATTTTGATGCCTTTTGGTGCTGCTGCCTTTTTTTTTTTATTTCACTTCTTCCATATCAGCAAAACAATTTCCTTTGAGAACTTTATTCACCCAGGGAAACAAAAAAAAAAAATGTTGATCAGGGTGAGATCAGGTAAATAGGCAGGTGGGGCACAGGGACCATGCTGTTTTTGTTCAAAAAGTGCTCAACGCTCAGCACAGTGTGGCCAGGTGTTCTCATAAATCAACCATCATGAAATGGTCAAATATGTTGAAAGAGTCTTAAAAAATTCTGTTTTTAAAAGAATTTGTTTATTTTTAGAGAGAGGGAAAAGGAGGGAGAAAGAGAAGGAGAGAAACATTGATGTGTGGTTGCCTGTAGTACATTTCCTACTGGGGACCTGGCCTGCAACCCACGTATATGCCCTGACTGAGAATTAAACCAGTGACATTTTGGTTCACAGGACAGTGCTCAATCCAGTGAGTCAAAAAAAAATTCTTTGAATCTAAACGCAGCCTCTCAAAATACCAGCAGATACACTGATAAAAATGGGTTCCCAGAACACTCACCTACCAGGGGAAGTCTGTACTATAAGGGACCTTCCCTCCAGAAGATAATTCTATTTTTGGGGGGTTCCCTTTATATATGAAACTACAACAGTGCCCTTGAGAAAAAAAGAAAGTAGGAGGGATCACGCTACCCAATATCAGACTATCCTACAAGGCCATAATAATTTAAACAGTGTGCTACTGGCATAAAGAACAGACATATGGATCAATATAACAGTATGGAGAGCTCCCTTTCACTTTTCAGGACCTTTGTGATTATACTGGGACCACCCATATAACCTGACATGATTGGCCCATGTTAAGGCTGGCTGATTAACAACATTAATTTTG
Organism: Carollia perspicillata; assembly: GCA_004027735.1. Classification (NCBI taxonomy): domain Eukaryota; kingdom Metazoa; phylum Chordata; class Mammalia; order Chiroptera; family Phyllostomidae; genus Carollia; species Carollia perspicillata. The sequence continues at coordinate 17,922 of PVKM010007719.1, read as the reverse complement.
TTTGCAAACTTAACTCCCCTTAGATGCTTAGCCTAACATATTCATGGATTCTGGGAGTTAAGGCTTAATTTTGGGAAACATTCAACCAAAATTACTTATGCTTTTCTTATTTCTTATAAAATATTTCTTAGCTAATTTGTATATAAAGACATTAGCCTATTAGAATGTTTTTGAGATATTTTTAAGAAGGCAGCATAGCTTAGATAAAAAGTTGGAATTTCAAGCCATAAAGACTTTGGTTCAAATCTCAACTTTGCCTAATGATCTGTACATCTTTTAACTTTTATAAGTATCAGTGTCTCCATCTGTAAAACTTTGATGATAACAGAATATAAGTGTGTGTACTTTTGAGAGGAATAAAATGTTAGTTTTAAAACAATGTATAGTATGTATTCAACTGATGGTGAAAAGTGGGTATTTGCAGCTTTTAATTATTTTAGCAAACAATTTCTCCCTACCACACCTTAGTTAACAAGATTATATAAATCAAAAATAATTTGTAACCATCCTAACTTTTTTCCCTCTATATCTCTGTAAGAATGAAAAAGAATATTATATCAGGCCTCATATTGACAGTATTTTCTCCTATCAAGATTCCATGTTCTCTTCACTTTTGTTCAGAAACATCTCAAAGTTTTCATCCTTATTATACACCCAAATTAAATACACCTCTTTAGAGATAAGACTTTATTAAAAACAGTTCTTTCTCTAAGGAGAGAATGTCATATTCTGGCATTTCCCCTGATTTCTCCGTGTACATATTCTTGTACTTGGAGCTTGTATTCATGGGAGTAACTATAGTGATGACCTCCCAAAACCTTGGCTTCTTTCTGACTAAGTTCTGGAAATGAGACCTAGTAATTTCAATGTATACCCTCAAGGTAGACCTACAAAGGCATGCCACTTTCCACTGCATCCAAATTCTGAAGTGCAAAAACTACATGCCAGTGTATACTTCTCTTTCTTGTCCTTGGCCTCTTTCTCAAAATACTTCAGATATGTAACTCGGTCCCTTAATAACTGTCAATCAGTAGCTAATGTGCATTGTGAATTATAGCTCATGGATTTTGGGTGCTATTCAGGAAATAGAAACCAGTCTTAAAGACTTTTTGGTCAAAAAGACTGTTGCAGAACACTGTTGAATAAGTCTCTTATGAGATAAAGACTTTAAAGTCATAGTAAGAAATAAACACAAGTGATTTGTCCATTAGTAAGTAACAAATACACACTGTCACAGTAGAATATTCACATCTCTGTTGAATTTTTGATATCATTACTTGAAAAGTTTTCACAGAACTTTATATTATATTAAAGATAAAATGCATTTCTGAATTAATTTTATTCAGTTTTTAGGTTACAAATGCATTAGGTTCATAAAGAACTAGGTGAGGGGACTATTGTATGTGCTGAGCTTAAGAATGAATATGGAAGACAAAGTTGACAATGAATGTGGCTACTCAGAAGTAGTGGGATGAGGATGTAAACAAGGACCACTATTCTGTTTCTCACTCTTCCCAAGATTTTCTGCTAACATATAAAAATCCCAACCAATTAAGTAGAATTACTAAATTACTCCACATAATATGTACCACCACTAAGAAACTATAAGTATCTTACAAAGAAAACCTATAAAACTTCTTATTTGAAATTTATGGAATTTCTGTCAACACACTTTAAAAATTAATAGACAGTGAGTTTGTGATATATGGCCTTTATTATGTTTAGGTATGTTCCTTCTATTTCCTCTTTGCTGACAGTTTTTATTATAAATGGATGCTGGATTTTATCAAAAGCTTTTTCTGCATCTATTGATATAATCATGTCATTCTTATCCTTTGTTTTGTTTATGTTGTGAATCATATTTATTGATTTGAAAATATTGTACCATCCTCACATTCCAGAATAAATCCCACTTGATCATGGTGTATAATCTTATTAATGTATTGCTGTATTCAGTTTGTTAATGTTTTGTTTAGGATTTTAGCATCTATATTCATCAGTGATATTGGACTATAGTTTTCTTTATTTGTAATGTCTTTATTTGGTTTTAGAATTGGGATAATACTGGCCTTGTAAATGAGTTTGACAGCTTTCCCTCCTCTTGAATTTTATGAAATAGTTTGAGAAGGAGAGGTGTTAGTTCTTCTCAGAATGTTTAGTATTCATGTGTGAGCCATGAGGTCCAGGGCTTTTGTTGGGAGTTTTCTGACTAGTGTTTCAGTTTCATTAGGTGTAATCTGGCTATTCAGATTCTCTGATTATCTCTGATTTATTCTGGAAGATTATATGTTTCTAGGAATTTACCATTTCATCCAGGTTGTCCTGTTTGTTGGTATATAATTGTTCATAATATTTTCTTACAATCTTTTGTATTTCTTTGGTGCCAGTTGTTATTTCTCCTCTTTAATTTATAATTTTATTTATATGGGTCTTTTCTGTTGTTTTTCTTGATGAATCTGGTTAAACTTTTGTCAATGTTGTTTATCTTTTCAAAGAACCAGCTCTTGGATTTATTGATTTTTATATCATAATTTTAGGCCCCATTTCATTTATTCATGCTCTGATCTTAATTATTTACTTTCTTTTACTCACATTGGGCTTTGTTTGTTGCTGCTTTTCAAGTGCCTTTAGGTTTGAAGTTACATTGTTTATTTGAGCTTTTTCTTGTTTGTTTGAGATAGGCCTGTAATGCTATGAATTTCTATCTTAGGATTGCTTTAACAATGTTCCACAGACTTTGGATTGTTGTGCCCTGCCAACATCAGACTCAATGGGCAAAATATAAAAGCATTCCCCTTAAGATCAGGAACAAGACAGGGCTGTCTGCTTTCACCTCTCTCATTCAACATAGTGCTGGAAGTCCTAGCCATAGCAATCAGACAGAAGAAGAAATAAAAGTCATCAAAATTGGAAAGTAAGAAGTAACTCTGTCTTTATTTGCAGATGATATGATACTGTACATAGAGAACCCCAAAGATTCCACCAAGAAACTACTAAAACTGATAAATTCAGTTAAGTAGCAGGGTACAAAATTAATAGTCAGAAATCAGTTGCATTTTAATGTGCCAATAACAAATGAATAGAAAGAGAAATCAAGAAAACAATTTCATTCACAATTGCTTCAAAAAGAATAAAGTACCTAGGAATAAACCTGGGATGTAAAAGACCTGCACTCAGAAAATTATAAGACACTGAATAAAGAAATTGAAAAAAGATACAAATAAGTAGAAGTAAATACCATGCTCAAGGATAGGAGGAATTAATATCATTAAAATGTCCGTGCTACCCAAAGCAATCTATAGATTCAATGTAATTCCTATCAAGATTCCAATGACATATTTCACAGAACTAGAATAAATATTTCAAATATTTATATGGAACCACAAAAGGCCCCACATAGCAACAGTGACCATGAGAAAGAACAATGTTGGAGGAATCATGTTACCTAATATCAAACTATACTACAAGGCCATAGCAATCAAAGCAGTCTGGTACTGGCATAAAAACAAAAAGAGAGATTATTGGAACAGAGTAGACAGTCCAGAAATAAACCCACAACTTTATAGTCATTTAATATTTGACAGAGGAAGCAATCACATACATTGGGCTAAAGACAGTTATTCAATAAATGGTATTGAGAAAATTGGACAGATACATGCAGAAGAATAAAACTAGGCCATCTTCTTATAACACACACAAGAATAAATTCAAAATGGATCAAAGACTTAAATATTAGACCAAAAACCATACAAATCCTATAAGAAAATATATGCAGGAAAATCTCAGAAATTGCTTATAGAAATTTTTTATCAGATATATCCATTCAGGCAAGGGAAATTAAAACAAACAAACATGCAAACAAACAGGACTTCATCAAGCTGAAGTTTTTGCACAGTGAATGAAATCATCAACAAAATAAAATGACAACCCACAGAATGGGTGAACATATTTGCCAATATATCTGATAAAGGGTTAATATCCAAATTTGTAAAGTACTTACAAAACTTAACACCAAAAAAACCAAATAACCCAGTTAAAAAATGGGCAAAGGACCTAAATAGGTACTTCTCCAAAGAAGACATAGAGATGGACAATAGACATATGCAAAGATGCTGAGCTTCACTAATCATCAGATAACTGCAAATAAAAACCACAATATGATACCATCTCACACCTGTCAGAATAGCTATCATCAATAAATCAAAAAAGAATAAGTGTTGGTGAGGATATGGAGAAAGAGAAAACTTTTTGGCACTGTTTGAGGGATGCAGATTGGTACAACCACTGTGGAAAGCAGTATGGAGATACCTTGCAAAATTCAAAATGGATCTGCCTTTTGACCCAGCAACCCCACTTTTGGGAATATATCCAACGGAACCCAAAACACTAATTTGAAAGAACAGAAGAACCTCATGTTCACTGAAGCATCAGTTAGAATCGCCAAGGTAGGGAAGCAGCCTAAGTGCCCATCAGTAGATGAATGGATAAAACAACAATGGGACATTTATACTATGGAATTCTACTTGGGCATAAAAAATGAAGAAAATTCATTTATTCATACTGTTCAATCTATACTGTGACCCTTCAATCTATACTGTTACCCTTTGCAACAGTATAGATTAACCTGGATAACATAATGCTAAGTGAAGTAAGCCACTCAGAGAAAGGCAAATACCACATGATTTCACTGATATGTGGAAACTAACAAACTGAACTTGTAAGCAAAACAAAAACAGACTTATTGATGGAGAACCAGTGACAGCTAGTGGGGAGGGTGGAGCCTTAAGAGGCAGAGGGGATTGAGCACAAAAAAGGAAAGGATCATGGGCATAGACAACAAGGTCCTGATCACTGGGGGAGGGAGATATAAGGGGAATACGTGGTAATGGAAAAATATAACAAAGGTTATATATTTAAAACAAATAATTGATTCACCCTTCTTGGGTAGCTCAGTTGTCTGGAGCATCATCCCAATACACCAAGGTTGCAGCTTCAATCCCAGGTCAGCTTACATATAAGAATCAACCAATGAATGCATAAATAAGTGGAATAACAAACTGATATTTCTCTGTCTCTCTCTTTCTCTCTCTCCTTTTATCTCTCTCTAAAATCAATGAATAAATTTAAAAACTATTTATGAAGGAAAAAAACATACATACATGGGGGAAAAAACATAGAGACAACAGTCTGGTGACTACCAGAGGGAAAGAAGGCTAGGGTCAGGTAGAACAGGGTAAATGGGGGATAAATGGTGATGGGATGAGACAACTTTGGGTGGTGAACACACAGTGTAGTATACAGGGGATGTGTTCTAAAACTGTACACTTGAAACCAGTGCAACCACAATAAATTCAATAAAAATAATTCAAAAATCATTGTATATGATTTCTGATTTGCAATAGTCTCTCCCCCTCTCTCAATTACTGATGGATAGAATAGTGTATTATAAAAGCACATTTGAGGTTAAATAGATCTGAGTTGATGAAGCAGGCCTCTATTCATATGACTTGTACTTTCTCACTTCTGAGTTTCAGTTGTGCCCACTGTAAAATAGTGATCAATAGTATTAACCACTTGAATTGTGGTATAAATATATACAATAATAAAAAGTATGATTCTTAGCTTAGTGCATATGAATGAATTTATTATTATTATCACTATTATTACTCTTCCTAAAACTCACCCAAGGAGTTCCAAACTCATTTACCAAAATTCAATGGCCCTCAATGGTGCCCATATTACCATATTGCATTTATATGATAGAACTAAGATGTAAATAATGATATGCTACCTGTGAAGTCTTTCCACTAAATTTCCCTTTGATAAGGACTCACAGCTGAATGAACCTAGTACTAAAACTTTGAATGACTAGTTGGTTAAGTTTTTATAGACTACTTTTTTTTTTTCAACTATTTTAAAACTTGCCCTTGCTGGTGTGGCTCAATGGGTACGTGCCAGCCTGTGAATCCAAGGGTTGCTGGTTTGATTTCCAGTCTAGGGCACATGCCTGGATTGTGGGCCAGGTCCCCAGGAGGGGGCATGCAAGAGGCAAAAACACATTGATGTTTTTCTAACTCTCTTTCTCTCTTCCTTTGTCCTCTCTCTAAAAATAAATAAATAAAAATGTGTTTTAAAAAGTATTTTAAAACTTGACTTTCTATATTAATTTGCAAGTGTTCATTTCTTCAAAGCAAAGCTATACCCCTCTATTAAAGCAAATTGTGCCACCAAAAATAGCACAAAATCAATTTTAGCTCCAGAATGTATAATATTTCCTATGTTCACAATGTTTTACAATAAAAAGTGAAATACCAATTCAAAAGAACCTATGCACCCCAATGTTCATAGCAGCACAATTTACAATAGCCAAGCTGGAAGAAACCTAAATGCCCATCATTATTACTCAATGCTTAACACTTTTTTGTAGTATTATCATTTTTAAAATATTTATTTTCCAATTACAATTTATGTTCAATATTACTTTATATTTTTAGATATACGGCATAGTGGTTAGATAATTGTATGCTTTACAAAGCATTCCCCCTGATATTCCAGGTACCCATCTAGCACCACAACAGTTATTACAATATTATTGACTATATTCCTCACAGTGCATCTTATATCTCCGTGACTATTTTATAAGTACCAATTCATATTTCTTAATCCTTTCACCCTGTTCCCCAGCCTCTCTTCCCTCTGGCAACCACATATTTGATTTCTGCTTCTATGATCCTGTTTCTATTTCACTTGTCCATTTATTTTGCTCTTTAGTTTCCACGTATAAGTTAAATCATATAGTATTGGTCTTTCTCTGTCTGATTTATCTCACTTAGCATAATAATAACCACCTTGTCCAGCATAAAAGGAACTTCACCTCCATAGCATGACTTACAGCCATTCACTAGCTAACTCCACTTGCCCATGGAGCCCCTCTGTGTACACACACAACCTGACTGCTTACTCTATCAAGAATAGGAACATGTTGTTCTTTCTGCCTGGAAGCCCTTTCTGTCCCTTATTCACCTGGGTAATGTGTTTCTTCTCTGCAATACCTACATTTACTTATTGGCTCTCTCTGACAACCACACTCTGTGTGAGACAGTGGACTGGCAATCACTATCAAGCAGACATTTCCCTTATTAAAGGGTGCATTTAATAGACCAGCAGTGATTTCAGGCAGTAAGTCTTATGATTGAGGGAGATAACTATGGCCGTGGGAGCACACTTGGCACAATCTAGGAAAGTGGTGATCAATTGGGTATGCCAAAAATTTCCAGAGAAATGTATGAAAATGCCTATTTCTTGATTTCTACTCATCTAGTCTAGAGGTACCCAAGAATTTGCATTTTCAAAGTGCATTGTTAGACAATTATGATATGGGTGATTTACAGACTATACTTGAAGAAACACTGATGTAGGAAAGATGACTTGGAATAAATATATTTCAATGTATGCTTAAGTGACCAATAAATAATAGTCATGCATAAGAGGGCAAAAAGAATGCTCCAGACACAAAGCAAAGCCTGTACAAGGCTGAGAGCAAGAAATTTCACCACATTTCAAAACACCGAAAATCAAGTTAACTCTGCCTTAAAGTAAGGCAAAAGATGGTTTTGAAAAGAGAAACAGAGGTCCAGAAGACTGAAGGACACCTCTCCGTAACGTCAATGCATTTCCATCACACTCCTTTTACTTCACTGTAATGTTTACAAGTCTGTCTAAACACTGAATTGGAAGTTTGTTGCTTTTAGAAAACCTGTCTTTCTCAGATTTACAGATACATTAACTGGGACATAGTGCCCAATATGCAGAGTAATTGTTTAGTAAGTATTAAAAGGAATTAATGAATGAAAAAAATAACATTTCTTAATATCATTGGTAATGTAGCTTAGTCGGGAATATTTAGATACATCTCAAACTTATTCATTCTGGCCATTTATAATCATAGTTTTTCAATTCTGTATTCACATGCATGACATGTTATGTGGAACTCTCTTTGATGATGCCAAATCTTGATACAATTATCATTAATATTTCTTACAGCTCTGCTGAACGTTCTCTGGAATATTTATGTTTTATTTATTTATTTTTTTAGTTTAACCCCCTTACATTATTCTCAGCATTTTGTTACTTAAAGTTTGTAAACTGTTTAGATGGAATTTGAGTGACCATACAGGATTTTTGGCAGTGTCCATTATTTTGGTAAAAATCCACAGGCTTTAAGAGCCAGAACCTGCACCCTGTACAGGAGGTCTCTGCCTCTTAATGCTACATGGAAGGCTCCTTTCCTGGGGATATCAGGATAAAATATCTTTCTTTGGTTGGGATCTCCTTGAACACCTTACTGCAGAGGATGGCCTCCTCACGTCCACCCCGGCCAATTCTCTAGCATCGATACAAGTTGATTTCCTTTCTAACTCATTTCCTCAAAATTTGTAATTGTGTGTGAGTACTTATGTTTGTTGTAATTATTTATTTACTTGTTATGCACCACTCCAATGCCTCCTGACATTGATTGATGAGCTTTGCCTGTATCCCTGTGTGTTACAAACCTAATAAATACCATTAAGGTAAGGACTCCTGGCCCTTCTCCTTTGAGAGGCCTACCACCTTTCCTCCCAAGCAGATCATGTCTTGGTAGCATTATTTTCATCCGTAGTGAATAGGGGGTTCTGCAGATGGAGCCCCCCACAGGAAACAAAAGTTACACTATTTGATTATGAACAACTATATGTCAATAAACTGGACAATATGGACAAAATGGATAAATTCATAGAAACATATAATCTTCCAAACCAAATCAAGAAGAATCAGAGAATCTGAGTAGACTGGTTACAACTAGTAAAACTGAAGCAGTAATAAAACAAACAAATAAACAAAAACTCCCAAGAAACAAAAGCCACAGATGAATTTTACCAAACATTCAGAGAAAAACTAACACCTGTCCCCAAACTATTCCAAAAACTTCAGCAGAAGGGAAGATTACCAAACTCATTTTATGAAGCCAATATTATCCTAACTCCAATTCAAATCCAGCAGTACATTGAAAATGCCATATATCATAATCAATTGGAATCTATTTCAGGGGCACGAGGTTGATATAAAATCATTTTATCCTAAATAAAAATGAAATATAAAACCCACAAAATGTTATCAATAGATACAGAAAAAGCCAACACCAATTTATGATAAAAAACCCTTAGCAAAGTGGGAGTAGAAGGAACATATCACAACATAATAAAAGCAAAACCACCACCAACATCATACTCAATTGAAAAAATCTATAAGGGTAGCCCTTAAAATTGGGAATAAGACAGGGATATCCACTTTCACCACTCTAATTCAACATAGAAATGGAAATCCTAGCCACAGCAATCAGACAAGAACAAGAAACAAAAGGCATTCAAATTGGGAAGGAAGAAGGAAAACATTATTATTCGCAGATGTCATGATACTTTATATAGATAACCTGAAACATTCCACTGAGAAACTACTAGAACTGATAAATGAATTCAGTAATGTACAGGATAGAAAATAAATATTCATAAATCAGCTGAACTTTATATACTAATGATAAAATATCTGAAAGGGAAACTAAGATAGAATCCCATTCTCAATTGTTTAAAAAATAATAAAAAGCCAGGAATAAACTTAACCAAGGATGTAAAAGACCTGTAATTGCAAAATTATATGACACTGAAGAAAGAAACTGAAGAAGATACAAATAAATGGGAGAAATACACCATGTTCATGGAAAAAGAGAATTGACATCATTAAAATGCTTATACTACCAAAAGCTATCTATACATTCAATGCAATTCCTGTCAAGATACCAATGGTGTACTTTAGAGAATTAGAACAAATATCCCCCAAATTTATCTGGAACCACAGAAGACCCCAAGCAGCAACAGCAATCTTGAGAATAAAGAAGAAAGTTGGAGGAATCATACTACCTAATGTCAAACCATACTACAAAGTCATAGTAATTTAAAACAATATGGCACTGGAATAAAAACATACATGGATCAATGGAACAGAATAGAGAACACAGAAATAAACCCATGCTTTTACAATCAATTAATATTTGACAAAGGAGATAAAAACATAGAATGGGCTAAAGACAATCTATTCAATAAGTGATTTGGGGGAAATTGAACAGATAACATGCAAAACAAATTAGCCCAGACCCCTTCTTATGCCACAAACAAGAATGAACACAAAATGAATTAAAGATATAAGTGTTAGACTCAAAAACATAAAAATCCCATAAAAGACATAGGTAGTAAAATCTTGGACATTTTTTTGTAGCAAAATTGTTTTTTTCTGATATATCTTCTCGGGTAAGGGAAACAAAAGAAAAAAAATAACCATGTGGGACTACGTCAAACTAAAAATGTTTGCACAAAGAAGAAAATCATCAGCAATATAAAAATATCTGATGATGGGGGAACATACTTGCTAATATATCTGATAAGTGGTTAATATCCAAAATTTATAAAGAATTTATAAAACTCAACAACAAAATTGATTCAATTAAAAATGAGTAAAAGTGTACTTGAACAACACTAAAAAATGAAAAAAGAAAAAAAAAATGAGCAAAGGACCTGTGTAGAAACTTCTCCAAGGAGCACATACAGGTGGCCAATAGATATATGAAAATATGCTCAACATCAGTAATCACCAGAAAAATGCAAATTAAAACTACAGTGAGATATCACTTTCACACCAGTTGGGATGGTTATCATCAATAAATAACAAATAACAAGTGTTTGTGAGGATGCAGAGAAAGGGATACCCTTCTGCACTGTTAGTGGGAATGCAGATTAGTGCAGCCACTGTGGAAAACAGTATGGATTTTCTCAAAAATTTAAAAATGAAATTGCTTTATGACCCAGTGAGTCCACTTTTTGGAACTTATTTGATGAAATTCAAAATACTAATTTGAAAGAACAAATGCACCCCTATTTTCATTGCAGTGTTATTAACAATAGTCAACATTTAGAAGGAGCCCAAGCGCCCATCAGTAAATGAGTACATAAAACAGCAATGGTACATTTACACAATAGACTAAAAATTGACTGTAAAAAAGAAAATAAATTCACTCCTGTGACAGCATCAGGGGACCTGGGGAACTTTATGCTAAGTGAAATAAGCCATGAGAGGAGGACAAGTACCACATGATTTCACCCATATGTGGAATCTAATAAACATACTGAACTAACAAGCAAAAAAGAGACAGACTCATAGATTAAAAGCAGGCTGACATCTTTGGGAGAAGGTTGGAGGGTGGAGAGATTGAGTAAAAGAAGAAAAAAAAAGAAGGAACTGATGGGCAGATAGCAGCAGTGTGGTAATTTGCAGGTGGGGCAATGGTGGGTGGAAGTGGAAAAGGATATGGGGGGACTAAATGGGGATGGAAAAATAATTTTAAAATATAAATAAATATTAATTTAAAAGTTCTACAATTTGAGAGCTTATTATTTCTACTGAGCTCATCTGCTGAAGTATATATATATTTATTTTTATTGGGTTTGTGGATATAGGGCAGTGACTACTTATTCAGTAAAACCTTACCAATATTTCTAAATTTTAAAATTCTCTATATCATACTTTCAATGCCAATTTTGCATATTTTTCACAGAAAATCACTGTCTTGAATTTAAGACTAGGATTTGCAAGTTTATGTATAAACTCAATCCTTTGAAATTATATGTATATGCATATATACATATAATTTCTTTTAGGGTATTGATTATTTATTGAATATTGATGTGAGGTCAGAACCATGTTTATTGAATATTGATATGGGGTCAGAAACATATATATAATTGATATATAGCAACATTAACTGTTAAAGAAAATGATCGGAACTAGTGTCCTCAGTTCCCAAAATTGAATTTTTAACATTACACAAAAATAAACTGTACAAATATATTTTGCTTTGATATGGAATTGATAGCCATGGATTTAAAAGCATCAAAAATAGTAGAAGCCATACTGTCACCTTCAGTGACTTGATGTTATTTCTTTTTTTATTGTTGTTCAAGTACAGTTGTCTCCATTTTCCCTCCACCATTCTCCCCCACCCCACCCATCCCCTCCGCCCACATTCAATCTTGACCCCCATGTCCACCCCTGTTGTCTTTGTCCATTGGTCCTTCATATATATTCCTTAATGACCCCATTGTGCCTCTCCACCCTCCCCTCTGGATACTGTCAGTTTGTTCTTTATTTCAATGTCTCTGGTTATATTTTGCTTGCTTGTTTGTGTTATTGATAAGGTTCCACTGATAGGAGAGACCATATGGTAATTTGTCTCTTACCACCTGGCTTATTTCACTTAGCATAATGCTCTCCAGTTCCATCCATGCTGTCATGAAAGGTAGGAGTTCTTTCTTTCTGCTGCATAGTGTTCCATTGTGTAAAGGTTATTTCTTTTGTTTTGGTTTAGTTTGGTTTGTCTAGAGAGGTAGGTATAATGCAAATTTTGTAAGGAAGCTTTCTAGTGCAAGTAACAGGTAATCCAACCAACAGGTAAATCTTGTAGAGATGTAAATGACCCAGGGATGATTTATCTAAAATGACAAGGTATTTGGAGGCAAAGAGAGCTCTGGGGATGAATTTTCAGGGTGTCTCCTCTGTGACTTTATCATCTTCAGTCTGGGGTAAGATAGAGGTAGAGTCCAGGCATCCATCCACATGCAACAATTTCCAGAGGGAAAGCAAAACAGACTGCCTCATCATGCATCTCTTTTTAAGATAGAAGAATTCTGCCTGGGTCTCAGAATGGCATTCATGCATCCACACTTCAGACTTCCTCTAATGGGCCACTTTGTACCACATGTTTATCCCCCTATCACGGCAAAGGAATAGCAGTTCTCAAGACCTATTTTCACTCTTAAAACTTCTGACAAGATTTTAGATATTGATATCTATTTTGTATCTATTAGTATCTACTGTATTCAATATTGAGAAATTTTAGAACTGCCAAAAAAACACATTCTATTTTGCTATCCAAGTGCTAATATCATCTCACTTCACATAGCCTCTGAAAAACTCCATTCTACATGTGTAACAGAAGAAGAGTGATAGAGATAAATAATGTCTATTATAAAAGTGAAGATAGTTTTGACATTGTAGGATCCCCCCTTCCAAAGACCCCTGGACCAAAATTTGAGAACCACAGTCTCTGAGGAAATAGGAGGGAGCATCATAGATTGCAGATGGAGAAAACCTTTCCAGGAGCACATAGCTTCATAAAGGAGAATTAGTACTTGAATAAAGTTGGAATTCTGTTAGGAAGAAGAAAATAAGTCAAAATGAATATTGGGTAGACAACCAACACTGTCAGTTACATGCAAACCAATTTCTGGAAGTGAAGCAAGATCACACACACACACACACACCTATGTATATATAAAATCTTGTGTGAATGTGTGAATATATATAGTCACACATTCAGTTTAAAAGACAATTATTTTTGATGAGCTATATATTGATCTTTATAAAGAGCTTGATGTGTAGGCTGAATGACCTAAATTTGTCTACTCTAAATAAGGAATAAGTAGTGCTATTCTTTAGGGACCGAATAGATACCAGCCAAGAGTGAAATAGCCCCACTGGTCATAATTATATTCAGTTCTACTTCATTGTGTGTGTGTGCGTGTATTCTGGTGCTGATCTATACCTACCTCCCTTACAGTACTAGTCAATAATATTGATTACTAGTCAATATTATGTGTCAGGATGAGTTTTGAAGTACTACTCCATAGTAATACTAAAGGATATTAATCACTGAGCATCCAGTAAATAATATCACAAAGCATCATGAAAATGTCACACATTAGCATTAATACTTGGAAAAGATGGAGTAGTCAGGCATTATTCCCACTCTGCAGATGAGAAAAATAAATTCATTGGGACTCAAAAACACTGTAGCTAGAATCCCTAACTCTTTCGTTATGTTTTCCTTCTTATGCATACTATCACTTTCAAACCACAGACCAGAGCTTAACATCCAGGCTCCCAGAAAAGTTTGTCTGGCTTTACAAATGGCTCATCTTATAATTTTAGAAAATCAACTAACAAATACAAATGAATTGTAGTGTGGTGAGGCTATAGGAAAACGCTTTAAGAAGGAACCATTTTCAAGTTTCCTGAGACAAGGCCTGAGTTTGAAGCACATTAGGTGCAGAGGCCAGGGAAGGCCTGCAAACTCTGTCTAATAGCCACATATCCAGGAATGACTGGACTACAACAGCCCTAGGATTTGACAGCTGACCTTTTCGAGAAACTAACAGGATTTATGCTGTTTCCGGGGCCTGAGGGAAGGAGGGAGTAAAGTATGTAGGATATATTTGTTTTTGTATGCTTTGATTATCATCCAATGTATGATTAGTGTTTTTTTACTATCAAATGAAAACAATCACTGAACTAACATTTCTAACATAATGACCATAAAGAAGATACTTTATCTTTAAAGCCTCAGAGTCTTTATAGGTAAAATTGAGCTGATCATAGCACATATGATGAGGTTTGGTTTTCAAGATGCATGTTGCAGCCAAGAATAATATTCTCCTCCCACAGATATTTACATCCTAAACCCCAGAACCTGTGAATACATTATATGGTGAAGAGGACTCTGCTCCTATGATTAAGGGTCTGTAGAAGAAAATATTATTCTGGGTTATGCAGATAAACTTCATCATTATAAAGGTCCATATAAGATGTTGGGGTTCAAAGGCAGGGTTCAAAGGTTCAAAGTGGCAAATATGATGACAGAAGGAAGAAGTTCCAAAAAATCCAGGAAAGAGCTACAAGCCCAAAAATACAAGTTGAAAAAAGAAAGAGAACAGATTCTCCCCTGAAGCATCCAGAAAGAATTCAGCTCTGTCAATGCCTTAATTTTAGCCTCAGAAGGCTCACTTAAGACTTCTGACCTCCAGAACTATAAGATAAATTATGTTATTTCTGATAAAGACTAATTGTAACTTTAAGAAAACACAGTCTGTTTGGGACAGACTCCTATGCAAGGAGCTAGAGCTTATGGAACTCTTATATGCAATTACAAAAGTAAGCAAGACCTGTATAGGAAGAACTCTGTGCTCATAATACAGCTCTGTAGTTCTCACTTCCTCTTCCCTTAACTTCCTCTTCCCTTGGTTAAATCCTCTCCATCTTTGTTTACCAGGCAGAGTGTATGTGGCTTGCCATGTCTGAACATAGTGGGTTGCAGGCTTTTCTTTCTCCTAAATAAATCTATGGTGATGAAACATCTAATCAATATTAATGTGAGATGAGCATTTTGAGCCACCAAGTTTGAGGTAGTTTGCCACAGAAGCAATGGGAAAACAGCACCCATAGGGATGCCCTATGAACGCTGAAGTGGCACTATGTTTCTGCATTTGAAACATGCCCAGATAGTTATATCTTATTGGCTGTAAGACAATGATAATATCTTGTTTGAATGTTTCTATTCAGTAAAGTTGGAAGTTGCAAGTGTCTCCCCCTTTTTTTTGGTTCCAATAAGCACGAATTTCAGTTACCACCCTGTACATGGTACCAGTTATTCAATGAGATGGTTCAAGTTTTAGCGATCATGATATAAACCAAAGTAATTACATAAACTTATTTCTGCTGCTAGCTCTTCACCCCACAAATTAATATGTAAATAACAGATGTGCATCATGATTAGAGACCAGTGTCATAATTGCTTCCCAAGACTATTGGTGATTGCTCACTGTGCTATCATTCACTCAATTTATGTTCGACTATATATGTTCGTAGATAGGAACATATATAGTTGTTTCACTTATTGGTCTCTCAGTATTAACTCCATGTGACATTTTACAAAAATGGATAACTTAAACAAGGAACTGGTCAGCAAAGATAAAATTTTAGCAAAGAAACAGAAAATGATAACATTGGAAATAAAAGTCAAATGTAAGTTGATGTATAGCAGAGATAGCTGACCATGGAAGTACTGATTCTGATGCTGTTTGAGAGACACTAGACCTGCAGCCACAAGGAATTAGTGAGGGTGATATGAATTGATAGAAATGACACAAGAGTTTGTGAAAAAAGGTATGGCAGTGTCCCAGAGGAAGTGATGCCAGCAAAGGATAAAAACAAAAACTTCACATTATAGGAATTCTCCAAGATGTTTCATAAGATTGGAAATACAAAGAATAAAATGTTAGAGACTGCCTCACATTCTCGAAGGATTGTGGTAGCTCACCAAGACATCTCATAGAGTCTCCTTCTTTATTTTGTCAAACTAGAAGGCTGGCACTATTAAAACTATGGTTAATAAGCTTTTTACAAATGAAATACTAATATTCAATGTTTCTAATATTACTAAATATTAGTTTTATTATTTTTATTCCCCAAGAGAGTTTTTCAGTGTTTGACAAAATGTTTTAAAGGTCATAAAACTCCACATAATATTTTTTCTGACAGACTATTAAGATGTTCTTTCCCAGTTTTAGACTGTGCGTTGACTTGTACCTTTCTGCATTGCTGTGTGAAACAATGTCTGCCTGCACACTATCCATTAGGAAAGGATTTCCTAATACATGCCACATGCTGCTTACAGTGCGTTATGATACCAACATCTTCTCTCTTACTATATCAGTTTTAAAGGTAAAGAAGTGGAGACAAGAAATGTTAAACATATGCCCAAAGTAACAGTAGGTGACAGAGCTG
Organism: Carollia perspicillata; assembly: GCA_004027735.1. Lineage (NCBI taxonomy): Eukaryota > Metazoa > Chordata > Mammalia > Chiroptera > Phyllostomidae > Carollia > Carollia perspicillata. Next base: position 1,218 of record PVKM010007719.1, on the reverse strand, counting down.
GGATTTGAACCCTCCTGTGTAAGCTCAAGCCTACACTGCAGGAGGCTAGACTGGCTTCCTCTTATAATCACTGACCTCCTGGGACATGAGTGATGGACCAGTTTGGGGCTACTCAAGTGAAATGAGCAGTCAGGTTGTGACAATCACATCACAACTACCTTGTAAAACAGGAGGTATGCTAATCACTATGCCTGAGACAAAATAAATTAAGGGTTAGAAATTAAGGTTAACTTGTTCAAGATCTCAGAGTAAATGCTATAGCTTGACCTCAGACAGAGTCCAGGTGTGGCAACGGGGGCTATTCATTATATCTTATTGAATAAATGTATTTAGTGATTGAATCTTTAAATTCTATTCTACAGTTTTTCCCCAAACTTGGTGACTATCTTTCTCATGAATTTACTGACTGTCTTCAGCAATGTCTGTTCATCTCAGAGGGCCAAACTCTCTTCTTTCCTGATGAAAGATGTTAACTGGTGGCACCTGAGTGAGGTAAGGATGCTTGATGACTGTGTCCTGTGTTGTCCTTAAGGATACATTTTTTATTATAAAATGGATCTGGAATGACTTGATGAAAAAAATTATTTCTGGGATTTCATTACAACAGGTAATTTGGACCTAGCATGTTTTGTAGTTGGTTTCAAATCACACCACAAATTCAATAAATATAAAATTCAAAATAAAGTGTTTACAAAGCATTGGTCATGTGGTCTACATAAAGGCTGAGTCTTCTTAACTTTTTGAACAGACTTACTACAATTACAGTGCAGGACCTAAAAGCTGGGGAATGGCCCCAGGCCAGAAGCCTCCTCCTATAGGCAGCCTCTCAACCATTCCAGTTTCAAGAATGTTCCCTCCACTGGAGACTACAGAACTCCACATCTATGGCTATTGCCTCAGACTTAACCATATACTTCTTGTTTTCTCTCTGAAACTGTTTTCTTTGATATGTGATAAGGTGGCCTTCAGCATAATGGAGATCAAACTGATTTCAATGACCCAGACATGAGCAAAAGTACTCATCTAATGATTTCTCTGCAGGGCAAGGGGGATCCATAAAGAATGGCCCCAGCCCTCAGTCATCAGTTCTTCATCATTTATAATCATTGTTCTTTCATTAGCTTTAGGGTTTGGCTGAAATAGTAGCTTTTGCTTCATTCTTTCTCCATTTCATTCAGAAAATATAAAACCACAAATTATTGCTGTTAGTTATAATTT
>PVKM010007718.1:27603-40884 GCA_004027735.1 Carollia perspicillata | reverse complement strand
ACCATATGATCTCACCTTTAACAGGAACCTAAGCAACAAAACAAACAAGCAAGCAAATAGAACCAAAGACATTGAAATAGAAAACAGGCTGAGAGTACCCAGTGGGGAGAGGGGAGGGAATTTCAGGGGAAAAAGGGAAGGGATTATAGGAAGAAGTATAAAGGACACATGGACAAAAACTAAGGGGGGTGGAAAGGGGAGGGAGGTGGGGAGCACTGCGGGGGTGGACTGGGATGGGAGTAAAAGACAGAAAACTGTACTTTAATAACAATTAAAATTAAAAAAAATAAACATCCAAAAAAATAATTTAAAAATGTAATTCCACCTCTCCAAAATAAACACTTTATTTTTGGCCTATATTTTTCAGTGTACTTCTTTTTTCAATATATTTTATTGATTATGCTACTACAGTTGTTTTGGTGTATGTCATATGCATGTGTGTGTTTTTTATGAAAATGAGATATTACTGCCTATGTTTTCTTCTAGAATTTTTATGGTTTCAAATGTAATATTTAATTTTAATCCATTTTGAGTGTATTCTTGCATATGGTGTAGGAAGAAACTCTACTTTCATTTTTTTTGCACATATCTGTCCAATATTCCCAACACCATTTACTGAATAAACTATCTTTAGCCCATTGAACTTTTTGGCCTCCTTTGTCAGATATTAACTGACTATAAAGGCATGAAGTTACTTCTTTGTTCTATTTATCTATATGTCTGTTTTCACACCAGTACAAAGCTGTTTTTATTTTGTTTTTTTAACTTTTTTTTATTGTTGCTCAAGTACAGTTGTTTCCATTTGTCCCCCACCACTCCCCCCATTCCAGCCATCCCCACTTCCCACCTTTGATCCTACCCCACTTTGGTTCTGTCCATGTGTCCTTTATATATGTTCCTGAAAACCCTCCCCCTCCCCCCCATTTTTATTAATATGGCTTTGTAGTATAGCTTGATATTCAGTAGCATGCTTCCTACAAATTGTTCTTTCCAAGATTGCTGTTGCTATTTTGTATCTTGATAGAAATTGCATTGAATCTATAGATTGCTTTCAGTAGTATGAACAATTTAATGATGCTAATTCTTCCTATTCATGAACACAGTATAATGTTTTCACTTCTTTGTATCTTCTTCAATTTCTTTCTTTGGTGTCTTATAATTTTCGAAGTACAGATCTTTTACGTCCTTGGTTAAATTTATTCCTAGGTGTTTTGTTCTTTTTAAATGAAATGTGAGATTCTTTTCTTAGCTTCCCATCAATATCAGTGTATAAAAGTGAAACTGGTTTCTGGATGTATTTTTTGTAACTTGCTTTTTAACTGAATTAATTTATCAGTTTCAGCAGTTTTTAGTGTAATCTTTAGGGTTCTCTACATACAGTATCATGTAATCTGGAAATAATAAAGAGTTTTACTTCTTCCTTTCTGATTTTTTATGCCTTTTATTTCTTCTTCTAGTCTGATTGCTGTGGCTAGGACTTTCGTTACTATGTTGTGTAAGTGGTGAAAGAAGATATCCCTGATTTCTTCCCAATATTAAAGGAAATGCTTGTTTTGGTCCATTGACTATGATGTTGGCTGTGGGCTTATGATATATGGCCTTCAGCACATTGAGGTATGTTCTCTCTAGTCCCACATTGCTGAGAAATTTTATCATAAATGGGTGCTGAATTTTACCAAATGCTTTTTCTACATCTATTGGTATGATCTTGTAGTTTTTATTCTTCATTTTATTTATGTGGTATAACACATTTGTTGATTTTTTAATGTGCCAACCTTGCACCCCCAGAATAAATCTTACTTGATCATGGTGTGTGATCTTTTTAATGTATTGCTGGATCTGGTTTGTTAATATTTTGTTGAGGGTTTTAACTTCGGTGTCCATCAGGGATATTGGCCTATAATTTTCTTTCTTTGTAGTGTCTTTATCTGTTTTTGGAATTAAGGGTAATGCTGGCCTCATAAAATAAGCATGGTAGTGTTCCCTGCTCTTGACTTTTTGGGAATAGTTTGAGAAGGATAGGTGTTAGTTCTTTGAATGTTTGATAAAATTCACCTGTAAAGTCATTCAGTGCAAGGTCAGAGTTAGGGTTAGTGTTATGTCTTGATTGGAGATTTTAAGCCATTTACATTTAAAGTGATTATTTTTAGGTTTGTATTTATTGCCATTTTATTATTTTAACTACCTTCTTATGTTTTTCCTCCTCTTTCTCACCCTCCTCCTGCTCCTCCCACTCTTCTTTCTCTTCCTCCTTCTTTCTTAAAGCAGGCTTTTAAAGATTTCTTATAATACTGGTTTGGTGGTAGCAAACTCCTTTGCTTTTTCTTGTCTGGAAAGGTCTTTATTTTTCTTTCAAATTTAAATGATAGTCTTTGGGGTAAAGTAGTCCTTATTGTAGGTCCTTGCTTTTTATTACTTTGAATATTTCATGCCAATCTCCTCTACCCTGAAATGTGTCTGTTGAGAAATGAGCTGACAGTCTTAAGGGTGCCCCCTTGCAGGTAACTAACTGTATTTCTCTTTCAGCTTTTAAGATTCTCCTTTTGTTTTTAATTTTTGCCACTTTAATTATGATGTGTGTTGGTGTGGGCCTCTTTGGATTCATCTTGTTTGGGATTCTCTGCACTTCCTGGACTTGTGTGTCTTTTTCTTTCACCAGGTTAGGGAAGTTTACAGTAATTATTTCTTCAAGTAGGTTCTCGATCCCTTGCTCTCTTCCTTCCCCTTTTGGTGACCCTGTAATGTGAGTGATATTACACTTCATGTTGTCCCAAAGGACTCAAACTATCTTCTTTCTTTTTAATTTTTTTCTTTTAGCTGCTCTTATTGGGTATTTTTTTTTTACTAAAATTGCTTCTACATCTGATAAATTGCTTGCCTCCATTTCATTTAGCTCTTTTTCTGGAGGGTCCTCCTGTTCTTTCATTTGGGGCCTGTTTTATTTCTTCTGCATTTTAACCACCTCTTTGTGTTTGTTCCTATGTATTAGATAAATTTGCTATGACTCCACCTCTTTGTGGGGTTGCCTTATTTAGTCAGTGTCCCATGGGTTTCAGTGGTACAGTCTCTTTGATCACCTGAGACAGGTGCTCCAGGAAGGTTCCTTTTGTGGTTTATGTAGGTCTTCCTGTTGTAATTGAGTTTTGGGTACTGTTGACTTGTTCGTTCATGCAAACAACCCTTAGGTTTACTGATGGGGCTCAACTTCAAGCATGGTGTGTGAGCTGCTGTGCATGTGCTAACCACATGAAGTGGAATTTGCCTGCTGAGTGTTTGGTGCCTGCAAAGATCTCCTTTTAGATATGCTGTTTGTGAAGCTTATTGGATCCTGCTCTTATGTCTGAAGCTGGCCACTGGGTGTTTTGGTTCTGGGCCTCTTGGGAAGGGCTCTTGTACAAGTCAATGTAAGATGATACTTGTGATTGGGTCTCAGCAACCTGTTTGGAGCTGGAAGTGATCCACGGTTTGGGACTGCCTCTGTGGGCCTGGATGCATGCAAAAAGAAACCAAGGTGCTCATTAAGGCTGTCTCTTATCAGCACTGGGACCCCTGACATGTCAGCAATTCCCAAGGCACCTGGAGATCCACCTCTTCCTGCCTCTGCCTGTGAGCTGCCTGTTAGCTGACCATTAGGCTCAATCACTGAATGAGCATCTGGCTGTATTCCTCAGGAGAGCATAAACTTCACAGGGTGGGGTAAGAAGGAGTCCAGAGGGTGGGGCTGTTACTTTCTCCTAGGCTGATGCTGCATGAGAGGTAGTGCTCTTCATAAGAAAGATAGCATCTGCAGTATGGGAAAATGATTTAGCATAGGGATCCTAGTCATGGTCCCTTCAGTTCCTTCCCCAGAGCCACAGACTCCAGTCTCTCCTCACGTGTCTCTAGTTTTCTCTACCCCCACCTTCACTGGAGTCCAAGGTAAGTGATTGTGATTGAAATTTTTATCTTTGACCTTTTAAGAGTGTGCCTGTGTTTCCAGTGGACTCTGATCTCTTTTTAGTAGACAGACACCCTACTGCTTTTCACAGCCAGATTTTATGTGGGCACCTCTTCCCAGCTCTGCTGCTATGGGCTGAGAAGCCAGGCTTTGTGTTTAGACCCCACATTTCTCAGGGGCAGCCCCTTGCAGCTGAGGAATCTCTCTGGAACCTCAGCCACTGCCTGTGGGAGTGGGGCCAGTCCTTTTTGCCATGCTGCCCTTTCTACCAGTCTTGTTGTGGCTTCTTCTGTAAACTTTATTTATAAGACTTCTCTTCAGCTAGTCTTCAGTTGGTTATTCAGGACTATTCTTCTATAATTTAATTGTAATTCCAGTTTGTTCCTGGAAGGAGGTGAGTGTAGCTTTTACCTGATCCACTACCATCTTGGATTGCTCCTTACTTTTTTTAAGAAAATGGCACTATGAGTCCATTTAGAGTTGTTCAATTTGTAAAGCTGGTAGATTGTATATGATAACTAACCATTTTTTTTTCTCTTGAAAATATCCATAATGATTAAGTGACTTGTTCTACAGGTCTCATACAGAGTTAGTTCATTGTGCTCATCTGAAAGGTGAAAAATATGAGCCAAAAGAAAATTAATGACTTTTCATAGACAAATGAAAAATCAATAGAGCATGAATACTTGAACCCCTGAGCCCATTCAGGCAATTCTCTACAACCTTATGGTCACTCGTATTGTGGACCCAGAATCCTTAGGAAATGGGTGTACTATCTAAACATGACACCTGGTGCTATGTATAAAAACAGCTTCTTACCAGGTAGATAAGCTTATGCACAGGTTGTCTTTCTAACCTATAGAATTACATTTCCCAACCCAGCCTTTCAGAATTTCAGCCATGATTAAATGTTGAGGTCCAGATTTCTCACCTTTTGCCTATTGAGGGCATTTACCGGGAAGAGTCTGCCTTCCAGTTTTCATAGAGAATCTGCCCTCTTCTCTGTAGTGACATAGAACACCCCTGGTTGACCTGACAGTTCAAATTTATTCTATAGGGTTCATATTTACGAGAACAGCTCACCTGCACACATGCTATAACAGGTAAGAACCTTTTCCCTAAGTGCTATCAAAGATAAAATGAGGTCTACTCTCTCATAAGCTGATATTGAGGGGATTATGCTAATGTTTGAAAGTGCATTCTCTGAGTTTGACATCTCAAGATTTAATGTTGGTTCTACTACTGTCTAGATGGAGCACCTGGGTACAAACTTAGCTAACACTCTGTACTTGTGCTTCCTCATCTACAAAACAGGAATGAAATAGTACCTTTCTCAGAACAGAGTGAGTGTTGTATTAAATAAGAGAATACATATCCAGAGCTTGGCAATGTGGGGTGATTATTTAAAAGGAACGAATTTTATTATTGTAGTCTTTATGTTAACACTCATAAAATACCTGTCTTGTTTAGACTTATTTCCCCATATCTAAAAATGATAGCTTCCTCCAGCGTCACATGTATAGTTTCCTGGGCACATGAAGCTACTCTCACCTTGTGTGCTTCTTTCACTGGAAATGTTCTTCCTCTGCTTCCTCATCTTGCTTGCTCATGCTCTTTCCCTAAAACCTAGTGTGAGCACCTCCTCCAGAAACCTTGCATGTTTTCTTCTGTGAGGAACAAGAATTATCTTCTGGGCAACTAACCTATACAGACTTGCCTCCTTGCACTTCTGTGTATCTCCCCACTAGCTTCTGGTTGGGGCCTCAGCACTGTTGGGCTCTAACACTGCTGATCACACAGAGGACTTTCAGGAAATCCCTGCCCAAGCTGGTTTTCTCTCTGTCTTCTAAAATCTTTGTATTTTATCTGCTTGTGTATCAAAATAATGTAAAACTTACTTAGGTTTTTACTGAACTCCAGTCCTGGATGTGGCCACTGGCTGTAAGATGTCTGTGAAAATTATTTCCCTGAAAATTCATTGCCAATTTTAATGCAGTCTCACTGCCATGCTCTGTGGTACATGTCCTCCAGTTATTAAATATCCAGTTCAGCAAGAAATGAAAGAAGCTATGGTACATGTGGTTCATTAAGTATGGTGTTGGCAAATATTTAGTTTTGCTTGAGACGAATGATGGTTTTAAGTTTATTTACTTAGAAAACTCAAGAAGAGTTTTATCCCTGACTGTTAAAATAAACATAATTAAGCTTTCACTTTGGAAGGAATTAAAGTTTTTTTTTTTCATATTCAGTATCTTTCTCAGAAACCAGGTTTATCTATTATTATTAAGAGAATTTGAATAATTCTTAATTTGGGCAGCCTAGCATTAAAAATGGGGCTACTTTCCCTTCTCCAGGGTATTGTGGTCAATATTGATGAGATGATGCACACAGAATCTGCTCATGCCTGGCAATCAGAAAACAATTAAGAAATGTTAGTTCTACTTTTTGTAGTGTGTATGTGCATAAAAAGCATCAACAGTGAGATTTTTTAATTAAATAAACTGAGGGTTGATAAGTAATATTTTTCTGTGTCTCCTGATTTCCAGTTTATATGGCATCTAGTAGTTTAGGAAACTCCATTCCAAGGCAACTCCTCTTTAATCTTCCATGAAAAGTCTCACCATTATCATTGTATTACTGATATTGAAAATCAGTCTTGGCTCTGGGAAAATTTAACACTATTTAATGCTCTTTCTTGGTATTCTTGCTGTATAACAAAGCATATTCCTTAAGCAAACCTAAGTTGAAATTATATATACATTGATATATATGTGTGTGTGTGTGCGCATAGTCTGTCCCAAAAGTATCTAGCCACATAATAAGAAAAATAGAGATATTTACTGAAGAAGCTACAAGACATAAGAAACATTGTACATAGGACAATGATGCTTCAGTCCCCTTCAAATTAGGCAACTTGGGACCTCACACAGTTCTCCCAATCACCATCAGCAGTCCCATTGTATTTTCCTGAATCTCATCAATGACCTGAAATCTCTTACCTTGCAAAGGTGGTTTTAATTTTGGGAAAAGTCAGAAGCCACAGGGTGCCAAATCTGGGCTGTAGGGGAGCTGAGTCAGCTGGGTGTTTTGATGTTTCACCAAAAACTCTGCAGGAGATGTGATGTATGAGCAGGCACATTGTTGTGATAAAGCTTCCAATCACTTTGCTCATAGCTTTGGCCTCGTGAATCACCCCACTAGTTTCCACAGGAATGTTCAAGCTTAAAGCATAATTTGATGCAGATTTGTTGCTCTAGTTGCTCAGTCATTTTTGATGCAACGACCACAACCTTCTCATTATATTAAAAATGGCTGGACTTTTTCTAGACAGACCTCATATGTCTATATCTATCTACTATTTATAGATAGATAGATAGATAGATAGATAGATAGATAGATAGATAGATATGTCTATATATAGACATATTATATATTATATATAATATATTATACACACACATGGAATTAAAGAACAAACTGACAGTGACCAGAGGAGAGAGGGAAGGAGGATAGTGGGGGGAAAGAAGGGGAATGGTCATGTCAAGGAACAAATAAAAGGGCCCATGGACAAATATAATGGGAAAAGGATTGATTGTGGGAGCTGAAGGGTAGGTAAGGAAGGGAAGCATAATGGGGGGGAAATGGAGATAAACTGTAATTGAACAATTAAAAAAATTTTTAAATAAATAATATATGTATATATATAAAATTACGATAGTACTTTTCCCATAGATTTGTCATGAATATTGAATGAGTTAATATTTGTACAAAACAAATCCTAGAACACATTAAGAACAGTAAATAGGTGTTTATTAAATAAATTTGTTAAATAAGTTGTCTTAATAGTTAATTAGGTATTCAAGCCTTTTATTAGATATTTAATGACAATATGCACGTAGTCTTTCATATATTTTATTTGTAAATTTTGAGTCTAAATAAGACTTTTAGTTTTAGGCAATATAATTGTAGGTGCTTGTTACATGATGAAAAATAGCTGTCATTTTTGGTCAGTTACTTTGTAGGAGACATTTTGCTTAGTGCATTTATTTATTTATTTATTTTTATTGTTGTTCAAGTACAGTTTTCTGCCTTCTCCCTACCCTAGCCCTCCCCACCTCCCTCCTGTTTCCGCCCTTTTATTGTCCGTGTGTCCTTTATACTTGTTCCTGCAATCCCTTCACCCTAATCCCCTGAAATTCTTTCCCCTCTTCCCTCTGGTTACTGTCAGCCTGTTCTCAATTTCAGTGTCTTTGATTATATTTTATTTCTTTAAAAAAAATTTTAATTGTTGTTCAATTACAGTTATCCCCATTTTCTCCCCATTACTTTCCCCTTCCCTACCCACCCTCCACCTCCCACAATCAATCCTCCTCCCGATTATATTTGTTCATGGGCCCTTTACACTTGTTCCTTGACATGACCTTTCTCCTTCTTTCCTCCATTATCCCCCTTTCCTCTCCCTTCTAGTCACTGTAAGTTTGTTCTTTAATTCCATGCCAATGAGAACCAGCCTTAGTGCTTTTATTTCTTATTTAATACTCATAATAACCCTAGCTAGTAGTAGGTGCTGTGATTTTTATGCTTATTTTAAAAAGACAAACTGAGATTTATAGATGTTGAATAACACATCGAGGCCATATGTTTATTGAATGATAGAACCAGGATTTGAGCCTAATCCTGCCATTCTGCCCGACTCCAAAGTTTGTGCCTTATTAGCTCTACTGAGCATAACCACCTTCATAAATAGCCTATCGTAATGTTTCCATTGCTTTCTCAGATATTTCTGAACAACGTTTTCATACTACCAAGTTCCAAAATCATTTTTTGGTGACTCAGTCTTTTCATTTATTTTTGCTCTTAGAAGGCCAAAGACTCTAACTTGAGTCCATGTGAGGGATATCTGTAGCAATAGCAACATGAGGCAACTTATTGATGTGGACCTAATGTAAGTGAACTGAACTAGTCTTTTTTGGATACATAGCATGTGGATTCAGGCAAGGAGCAGTGTTAGAGGATTTGCCTAGCAATCAAAGTCAGGAAACACATCTAATTTATCTTGCTATTCCCTCCATATCTGGAGTTGTGCCTAGTGTGCCCACGGTCTAGTGAATACTTTCTAGATCAAACAAATAACTCATTTTATATTTAATCTTTTACAATAAGAAGAGGAATAAAGACTAGACATAAAGTTATATTTTTCTGAATTTTCTCCAAATAATTGATATTAATAAACACACTACAAACTATGCCTGGAAGGTACGTTTAACTTCTTTCAACTTTAAACATTAATAGCAAATTAATGGTAATAGAATTTTTTGTGGTAAAAAAATAGACCGCTCCTTCAAGCTAAGATAACAGCTTATGAAAAATTAAATCTAAAGTGATCTTTTGAGAAAGAACATTTTGAAACAAGACAATTATTTAGCTATCAAACATTTTATTGGAAAGTGTGACCATCTTGTTTATTAGAGTTAAGATTCTCATCCATGGTCTGGATTTTAATTGATTGCAGCAACACCTCATTAATTTTTTAGTTTGGTTGTAAACAAGCTGAGTTGGCTGACTTGTAAAGTATTTTGAAAATAAATAAAGTAATGATGTTGCTTCATAACTGCTTGGCTTATTATGGTTCAGAATGTTACTTATGCAGTAAGTTTTGCTATTTTACCTCCTTTTTAGTTCTAAGCAGCTCTGACTTGAGGATGAGAGATTAGCTCTGAAAATGAAAACAAAGATTCTTGACTTTTCTCTTTCAGAGTTTCTCTAAAGAAGCTTTTAATTGAGAAAATTTGTATAAACTTGCTAATTATTCATTGCTGGTGTAAGTAGTGTAATTGTGGTCCTTAATAGCTTTCTTGAGGTATAATTAATATGCAATGAACTGACTATATTTAGAGTGTACAATTTGATATGTTTTGACATAAACATACCCATGAAGCCAACACCACATCAAGGAAATGAACACACCCATCAAACCCAAAAGTTTCCTCATACTCTGATTTTACTATCTCCTACCCTTCTATCCTCTTCTCATCTCACCCCCAGGTATTTGATGTGCTACCTGTAACTAGATTTGTTTACATTTTAGGATTTTATGTAAATGGACTCATACCATATATTTATTATAATTACGATTTGCCTAGAGTGTGAGGGACAGGGGGAAGATCTGGCAACTTTCACTATGACTACTTAGAGATTTAGCTGTTTTGTAATGTGAGAGTTTCGCTCTTCATCTTCACTAGCACTCAGTATGGTTGATCTTTTTAAATTTTAGACATTCTAATAGCTGTGTACTGGCAATCCACTGTGTTTTTTTTTTTTTTTAATTTGCATTTCCCTTGTGACTAATAAGGCTGACAATCTTTTTATGAAGTAATTTTACATGCATATATCTTTTTGATGTGTCTGTTAAGATATTGTACCCATTTTTAAAAAATCAGAACAGTTTGTTTTCTCAGTATTGAGTTCTAAAAGTGGCTTAGAAAATCTGGATACGAAACTTTTATCATATATATGATTTTGCAAATATTTCTCCAGTCTGTGAATTATTATTCTCTTAATAATTTATTTGCAAGAGCAGACTTTTAAATTTCTACGAAGTGTACCTTATAGTATTCTTCTAAATCATGTTTTTTGGTGTGGTATTTAAGAATTATTTGCCAAGTCCAAATTCACAAAGGTTTCTTTTTTAAAGTTTTATTTTAATTGTTGCTCAAGTACAGTTTTCTATCTTTTACTCCCATCCCAGCCCACACTCCTCTTCCTCCTCATCTCCCTCCCATTTCCACCCCTGCCCCTAGTTTTTGTCCATGTGTTCTTTATACTTGTTCCTGCAAACCCTACCCCTTTTCCCCTGAAATTCCCTCCCCTTCCTCCTTTGGTCACTGTCACCCTGTTCTCTATTTCAGTGTCTTTGGTTATATTTTGCTTGCTTGTTTGTTTTGTTGTTTAGGTTCCTGTTAAAGGTGAGATCATATGGTATTTGTCTTTCACCACCTGGCTTATTTCACTCAGCATAATGCTTTCCAGTTCCATCCATGCTGTTGCATAGGGTAGGAGCTCCTTCTTTCTTTCTGCTGCATAGAATTCCATTGTGTACATGTACCATAGTTTTTTGAAACCACAAAGGTTTCTTCTACATTTTCTTCTGGAAGTTTGTTTTTTGGCCTGTGATGTCAAATAGTTCCAGAATCATTGTTTATAGTGACTCTCCTTTCTTCACTGAATTATCTTTACACCTTTTTTAAAAATCAAAATTTTAAAAGACAGTCTCCCTTCATCCTTTCAATAATTACATATATAATCATTAATATATATTATCATTATATTATATAATCATATGAATTATGTATAATTGTATATTATATAATTATTATATATGGGATATATATAATTATATATATATATACCATATATTTATGGTATTTTAGTACTACACTTGCTAAGCAAAACTCCAGCTTAGTGTGAATTGAGGTGGTGGTAATGAGCATCCTTGTTTTGTTCTTATTTTGGGGGGGAGGGAAACATTTAGTCTTTCATTGTAAAGTATGATATTGATTGTAGGGTTTTGGTAGGTACTCTTTATCAGGTTAACAAAAATCACCATCTATTCTTAGTTTGCTGAGCATTTACATACACAATGGATATTAGATTTTGCCAAATGGTATTTTGCATCTATTGATATCATTATTTTTATTATTTTCTAGTCTGTTAATGTGGTAAATTGATTTTTTTAATTTTAAACCACCATGGTATTCCTAAGATATCTTATTTGATCAAGTATTATTATCATTTTTACATATTTTTGAAATTGTATAGACAAAATTTTATTCATAATTTTCACACCCATGTACATAGTAGTTAATGGCTGGTAGTTTTCTTTTATTAAGCTGTTTTAGTTTTTGTATAGGGTAATGCTAGCATGATACAATGACTTGGTCATATTTCCTCTTTTGCAATGGTCAGGAAGAGATGGTATAGAATTCTTATTATTTTTTCTTCAAATGTTTGTGAGCATTCACCAGTGAAACCAATAAGGGCTTAAGGTTTTTCTTTATGGGAAGGTTTTGAACCACAATTCAATATATTTAATAGACATAAGATTACTCAGCTTATTTCTTTTTAAATATGTTTTAGTAGTTTGTGTCTTTCAAAAAATTGCCTTTGTATGTAAGATGTCAAATTTATTGGCATGAACTTATTGATAATTTTTACTAATTTTCACTTGAATATCTGTAGAATCTGTAATGATGTTACTTAATTATTTCAGAGATTAGTAATTTGTGCCTTCTTTCTTTTCTCCTGTACTATCCAGTGAAAGCCTAACAATGTATTATATAATATACTCAAGGAACTAGCTCTTGTTTTTCAGTATTGGTTTCAATTTTCTATTCAATAATTTTAACATTAATGAATTTAATTTCTTTTCATCTTTGTTTTCAATTGGCTTATTTAAATTAAACTGGGTGTTTAATTTACTTTTTTAAAAATTTCTCCTCTCTGTTTCTACTCTAAAGATGGAAATTAAAGTAATTTCTTTGGAATTACTCTTTTCTAATATTGGTATTTAGAAAAACTTTGATAAGAAATCCTAATTTTCTTCTAAAATACTAAAGTAGCAGCATTCTATAAATTTTGATATGGTATGTTTTATTTTTTAGTCAGTTCAAAATATTTTCTAATATCCATTTGAGTTTCCTTTTTGATTCATTGGCTACTTATATATATATAGTTGGTTTCCAAATACTTGAGGATTTTTCAGAAATATTTCTTCATTTATTTTTTTAATTTTATTTTAATTGTTATTAAAGTACAGTTTTTTGTCTTATACTCTCATCCCAGTCCACCCCCCCAGTGCTCCCCACCTCCCACCCCTTTCCACCCCCCTTAGTTTTTGTCCATGTGTCCTTTATACTTGTTCCTATAATCCCCTCCCTTTTTCCCCTGAAATTCCCTCCCCTCTCCCCACTTGGTACTCTCAGCCTATTTTCTATTTCAATGTCTTTGGTTATATTTTGCTTGTTTGTTTGTTTTGCTGCTTAGTTTCCTATTAAAGGTGAGATCATATGGTATTTCTGTTTTACCACCTGGCTTATTTCACTCAGCATAATGCTTTCCAGTTCCATCCATGCTGTTGCATAGGGTAGGAGCTCCTTCTTTCTTTCTGCCACATAGAATTCCATTGTGTATATGTACCATAGTTTTTTGATCCATTCGTTTACTGATGGGCACCTAGGTTGCTTCCATCGCTTGGCTATTGTAAATTGTGCTGCTATGAACATCGGGGTGCATAGGTTCTTTTGGAATGGTGTTTCAGGGTTCTTGGGATATAATCCTAGCAGTGG
>PVKM010007718.1:0-27503 GCA_004027735.1 Carollia perspicillata | reverse complement strand
TGTTGTTTGTTGCTTTGTTTATGATGGCCATTCTGACCGGTGTAAAGTGGTATCTCATTGTGGTTTTAATTTGCATGTTTCTGATGGCTAATGATATTGAGCATCTTTTCATGTGTCTCTGAATCCTCTGTATGTCCTCCTTGGAGAAGTGTCTGTCTAAGTCCTTTGCCCATTTTTTAATTGGGCTGCTTATCTTGTTGGAGTAGAGTCATGTAAGTTCTTTGTATATTTTGGAGATTAAACCCTTGTCTGAGGTATCATTTGGAAATATGTTTTCCCATATAGTTGGTTCTCTTTTTCTTTTAATGCTGTTTTCTTTAGCTGTGCAGAAGCTTTTTATTTTAATGAGATCCCATTTGTTTATTCTTTCCTTTATATCCCTTACTCTAGGGGACATATCAGTAAAAATGTTGCTGGGTGAGATATCTGAGATTTTTCCAGCCTATGTTCTCCTCTAGGATTTTAATGGTGTCACAGCTTATATTTAAGTCTTTTATCCATCTTGAATTTACTTTTGTGTATGGTGTAAGTTGGTGCTCGAGTTTCATTGTTTTGCGTGTAGCTGTCCAGTTCTCCCAACACCATTTGTCAAAGAGACTATTTTTACTCCATTTTATGTTGTTGCCCCCTTTGTCGAATATTAACTGACTGTAGTGACTTGGGTTTATTTCTGGGATCTCTGTTCTGTTCCATTGGTCTATGTGCCTGTTTTTATGCCAGTACCAGGCTGTTTTGATTACAGTGGCCTTGTAATAGAGTTTGGTATCAGGTATTGTGATCCCTCCTACTTTGTTCTTCTTTCTCAAAATTACAGCTGCTATTCAGGGTCGTTTATAGTTCCATATAAACTTTTGAAGTGTTTGTTCTATGTCTGTGAAATATGCCATTAGTACTTTGATAGGTATTGCATTGAATCTGTACATTGTTTTAGGTAATATGGACATTTTGAATAAGTTAATTCTTCCAATCCATGAACACAGTATATGTTTCCATTTGTTTGTGTCTTCCTTGATTTCATTCTTCAGTGTTGTGTAGTTTTCTGTATACAGGTCTTTTATCTCCTTGGTTAGGTTTATTCCTAGGTATTTTATTTTTCTTTTTGCTATATCGAATGGGATTTTTTTTCTTCATTTAATTAATGTCAGATAATATAATTTGTCTTGTTGTCCAAATATGAACTATTTTGGTAAATTTCCATGTAGAGTTGAAAGAATATTTTTAATGAATTTGTTTTTTAACTCATCTATAAGAATTTAAAAGTGAAATTACAAACCAAAATTATAATACTACTAGCTTTTGTAATTGCCCATGTATTTATATTTATTGAAGATCTTTATTTCTTCATATAGTTACAAGTTACTGTTTAGCATTCTTTCATTTCACCCTGAAAACCCTCTTTTAGCATTGCTTATAAAGGAGATCTTGTGGTAATGACTCCTTTTACTTTTTATTTATCTGGGAGTATCTTAATTTCTCCCTAATTTTTGAAAAACAGTTTTTGCTAGATATTCAGTTCTTGGTTGACAGGTTTATTTTTAGCACTTTGTGTATATCAACCCACTGTCTTCTGGACTCCAAAGTTTCTGAGGAAAAATTAGCAGCTGTTTTTATTTAGGATTGCATGTATGTTGAGTCATTTTTCTCTTGCTGCTTTCAAGATTTTTTCATTATCTTTTAACATAAATTTCTCCAATTGTGCATCTTTTTTAGTTTATAAGCTGCTTAAAAATCCATGATTTTCTTTAGATTTGGGAAGTTTCAGCCATTATTCCTAAAAATATTCTCTCTGCTCCTTTCTTTTTCTTGTTCCCTTTAGAGACTCCCATAATGCATTTGTTGGTCTACTTAATGGTGACTCACAAATCCGTTAGGCTCTGTTCATTTTACTTAATTTTTTTGTTGTTGTTCCTCAGACTTGATCATTTCAATTGTCCTATCCCAAAGTTTCTATATTCTTTCTTCTCCCTCCTCAAATCTGCTTTTGAATTCCTCTAGTTTATTTATTTATTGCAGTCATTTTTTAATTGCAGTACTTTTCGGCACTTTTCAGCACCAGGCTCTTTTTTTGTTTTTATTTTATGATTTTTATCTTTTTATTGTTATTCTTATTTCATTTACACATCATTTTCTTGCCCTTGTCAATGGCTTTGTTTAGTTTTTTAAGCATCTTTAAGATTTTTTTAAAAAGTCTTTGTCTATACCTTTGTAGATATAGTAAAAGGTACAGAGAATAAGAAGCATAAACAATAGGTACAAAATAAACAGGGGAGGTTAAGAATAGTATATGAAATGGAGAAGCCAAAGAATTTATATGTACAACCCATGGACATGAACTAAGGCAGGGGAAAATGCTGGTGTGAGGGTGGTGCAGGGTAGAAGAGAATAAAGTGGAGAAAAAAAATGGGACAACTATAATATAATCAATAAAATGCACATAAAAAAGTCTTTGTCTGGTATGTCCAACATTTGCATGTCTTCTGGTTTGATTTATATAAATTTATTTTGTGCCTTTGAATATCATATTTTCCTGTTTCTTTAATTGCCTTGTGACATTTTGTTGAAAACGGGACATTAAAATTTTACAATGTGCTAACTCTGAAAATCAGGCCCATGATGTGCTTGGTTTTTTTAAACTAGGGAATTAGTTTGACGTAAAAACTTGAGATTTTCTCTGGTCTTTTCTGAGTCTGCACCTTTCCCTAGGTATGTATTATGCATTTCTAAATTATTCTCTGTGTTTGCTCTCAAATGTCAAAAAAAAGAAAAGAAAAGAAAAAACACTCCCCCAAAACATGTGGCTTATTAAATCTCCTGGCATCTGTCAGTGAAGATTGAAACAATGCAGTCCAGAAGTCAGTGACCAGAAGCAGCAATATGTAATTCAAAAATTAACCTCAGTATCTGGGGAAGAATGTCCTTCTTGCCCACTATGACTCCAGCAAAGCACACCAGGAACACTGGTTGCCATCCACATAACTGCCTGATATGGGGCTGGAGGGAGGGGGATGGGTAGCTACTATCACTCTGAAGGCTGAATTTCAATGTGGGCTAAAATTCGCCTGTGAAACAAAACTCATTTAAGGAGTTTTGTTTGTTGGCATTTTTTGATTACTGCTTCAATTTCACTAATTGTAATCTATCTATTCAGATCCTCTGATTCTTCCTAATTCAGTTTTTGAAGATTGCATGTTTCTAGGAATTAATCATTTTCATCCAGATTGCCCAATTTGTTAGAAATTTAGAAACTTACCCCAGTAAACACAGAAACATTTTGCCTGGACTTGAAGTGAAAAGATCTGGATTTTAGTTAGACTTCTGCTAATTTGTTTCCTTTCTAGATATGTTTATTTCTTCCTTTAGTAGCTTTAATTTAGCTATGACTGTTTTTTACAGATAAATTTCTTTGCCCTGTGAGAGCAGGCCTCCATAAACAAATTATCCAGCCTTTTCCCTCATATTTCTTTGAGTTTTCTGGCACTAAACTAAACTCCTTGGTCATTAATTTTAAGATTTTTCTTTAGTGTCCTTCTTATAAATTAAAATACAAGAGCAGATAAGCAGTTTCTCACTTAGGAAGTGAAATCCTCTCCTGTGTGGTCAGCGAAGAGTTCTTGTACTCTTCAGAGTTAACTCCTGCTGCTTCACTGCTCAGAAAGTGGTGAAGTGAGTCATCATCTTTGTCCACCTACCAACTAGGTAAGGCAATTCTATGGGAGGAAAAACTTGACAATCATCTTTCTACAGGGTGAATAAATCAGTTCCACTTTTCCAAAATCTTTCCACCATGTCTAATAATTCTCTTTGGAGTGTGGCACTCTTTAATGAAAGGAGTAGTGTTGTATTTGCCTAAGTATCCCTAGCACTAACTATAGCACCCAATACAGTCAGGGCTCAGAAATACAAGGATGGATTAATTAATAAATGAATCCTGCCATGGCCAGTGCAACTCAGTTGGTTGGAGCATCGTCCTGTAAACCAAAAGTTTATGGATTCAGTTTCCAGTCAGGTCACATATCTAGGTTGCAGGTTTGGTCCCTGGTCAGAGTACATAAGAGAGGACACCAATTGATGTTTCTCTCTCACATCAATGTTTCTCTCCTTCTCTCTCTCCCTCTCTTCCCCTCTTTCTAAAATCAATAAGCCATATTCTTGGGTGAGGATTAAAAAATTAAAAAATAAATGAATTCTGCAATGCAACTTCCCTATGACTAATGCCCTTTCCCTACAGTTTCCTAATAGTGTTAGGGTTTTCTTATATTACTACTTATTGCATGTGAGAAATAGGGTAGTGTGATTTGAAGCCAGTAGATCTAGTTTTATAAGCCTCACCACTCATTATTTTTCAGTCATTTGTACCTGAAATATCCATGTATAATGGAAACAATAGCAAATGGTACCTGATTCATCAACACAGTACCTGATTCATCAGAGGAACCATTTACTTGGTGTTGGTCTCCTTCTTTTTGACTTTGAAACTTTATCAGTTATTAACTATATAGGACTTTAAAATGTGGTATTTGAATACAAGTGTACATTATAGCTACTTGGGGAAAGTTATAGTTGCATGTAATAAAAGTGCCTACATTTACTACTTCTTATTCTGTACCCCCAACATGGAAGTTTGCATGGCTTGTGTGTTGAACTTGGTCTTGTTGACATAAGAAGCAGTGCAGGAAAGAGCCTGGATGAGAAACTGGTCCTGGGAGTACTGGTCCTGACTCATTTTTCACATTTCTCTCAGAGGTGAAAATGTGTTCAGGCAAGGAAATAGACCATATATTTAAAATGCTCATAGAATATAAATGTTCCCTTATGAATCCTGGATGTAACATCAGAGATGGTAGAGTGCCTTTAGTAGTTAAA
Organism: Carollia perspicillata; assembly: GCA_004027735.1. Lineage (NCBI taxonomy): Eukaryota > Metazoa > Chordata > Mammalia > Chiroptera > Phyllostomidae > Carollia > Carollia perspicillata. The sequence goes on along the minus strand of PVKM010007718.1, from coordinate 22,640 downwards.
TGGAAAGGAACTTCCAAATGGCTGCAACTTGTCCACCAACAATTATAGTTCTAAAGACAGCACACCTTCTACCTGGTACAAAAGTGTCCTTTGGACAGAATGCTTTTCATATAAGGCAATGTTCAGCACATGTAGTATAAAACCCAATTACAGAAAATTGGCAAATAGTTAAGACATGCAGTGCCAAAAAAGTCTTCAAAGCCATGATGCAGAGCCCACGGGACCTAATGCAAAGTTTTTCTAAGCTTAAAAAAACAATGTAGTGTAAAACCTGTCAGATTTCAATTTTCCCACACACACAAAAAGTGTCTAAGGGTTTGGCATGGAAATGTGTTTAAAGCATAAGTAAGAGACTAATGAAAAAGGATGGTTAAACATTGGCTGTGTTTTTCATATGATGCAATACAGGGGGAAAATGGAATTGGAAGCCAAACTAGTGAAAACTCATGTGTAAAAAGCAGTATTATGCTCATATGGCTGGGATGCCATAAGAAAGAGAAAGAACTGTGCAGGAAATACCCCTTTAAAGATAGATCTAATCTTTTTCCAGCAAAGACATTCATCTAACATTGAGGAACTGTCTTAAAAGGGTTGGAAACACAAACCTCGCTTTCTGTGGATATCTGATTTCCCTTGCCTTTCTGACAGTGTGTCCTTGCTTTTACTTGTGCATAAAAACTAATTATGTTTCCACCTGCCAACAGTTACTTTTGAACACTTGACTCATCCTGACTACACCACAGAATTTTAGATTGGGAAAAGATTTAGCCACCATCTACTAGTGGTTCTCAAGCTTCTTTGCCAGCCCCAACATTCTCAAGGATAGTCTTTATTCATTACCCACTACACCACCCCATCCCAGGAGTTCAAGGGTGCTGGAGCATTCTATAAGCAAATTTATCAGAAAGATAGGGTAGAGGATGAGATCAGACAAATGATGTGCAGTTTGAAAAGGTGACCCCAGGAGATTCTATGTTGCCCCCTTAGAGAGGACTTCTTTTTATCCTTGAGGATCACTAAATACACGGACTTCTCCTATTCTAGAGTTGGAAAATCATAAAAATATTAGCAAAGACTGTTGAAATCAAGCCCACCAGAAGCATAAATTCCTATGTCCTATTCCTGTCCAAAACATCACCCTCACCTCATTCACATTCTTCTTGGATTAGAAAGTAGTTTTGGGCCATTTCTGTGCCAAGAGTTTTTCTTTGTTTAATACAAGAAACTATCATACAGATTATGAGTATGTAAGAGTGCACATATTCACAACAGAAGAATGTCTGTTTTGCAGAAACCAATCTATTATGTATCTTCAGTGGCCTTCTTCTTCATTCTTTGATCACATACCAAGATGAAAGAAATAGATTTTTATTGATGAATAACCTAATATTAATAACACAATGTTATAAAATCTTCACCCTCCCTACTACCTCACCTAAGCTCCCCCGACCTGTACCAAATATTACCACCCAGTTTTTTGTTGAGGAATATAGTGGTTCTAATCCATCTTAAAAAGGACATTTATCTATTTTTATTTTTCAGCAACATCTATATGGTATTATATGAAGAGCTTTGACCCTGACATAAACCAAGTTCATGTTATACTTAATAGTAATAATAATAATAATCATAGTAGCCAGAATTTCTTGAGCAGCTATTATATGCCATATTCTCTGATATTGCTTTCTATGCCTGTATTATATCATATACCTCATTACCTCAATCTAGATATTAGCAACAAAGTAATGGAATTACCAATGGACTAATGTTTGTTTTCAAGAGTCTTTATTTCTAGATATAGCTCTTTTCTTTAATGTAGTATATGACCTTAGGCAAGTGATATCTGGGCCAGAAAGAGGATAGGTTATTGGGTGGAGACATGAGTGGAGGGAAAGAGGTAATGGCCAAGATATTTTTCTGCCCCAAAACAGAAAAAGTTTGTGATTTAATATAGATCTCCAAGCTCTAAATAATTGAGTCAGTAGGCTTCAGATTGGTTGCTAATATGGTAACAGCTTGATTACTCATTATTTAGATTTATCATTATAAAATTCTGGGTGGGAGAAGTTAGTATAATTCAGGACTCTTAAATTTGGAAATAAGGGGAGTGGTTTCAGTAATTAAGTCTAGATGAGAGTTATTTTGCTACATTTTTGTGGGAATTTGCTATTTTAATCCAGTAACTGAGAGAACTTTTTAAAGTGCTTATAAAACCAGTTTTCTTTTACATTCATATAGGAAGGAAATTGAAGAGTAAGTGACATTGGCTAATTTTGACTCATTTATATCAATTTCTGACAATGTGATTCATTATACTATCAGAATAAGTGAATGGTTTTTCCTAAAGGAAAGTAATGTGGACATTTCTATTGGATCATTGTAGCCAAGCATTTGCTAACATACTGCTTGTCAGAATTGGGATTTATTACTAGAAATGTAAGTGATCAATGTATAAATTTAGTTAGGAATTTTATTGTACAGTTTTTCATAGGCAAATTGCCAATATAAAATTATGTACATTTTTAATTGAATTGATGATATAAAGAATGTTGGAAAAATATAGAACAGATATCTGGAAAGTTTATGTCTTTATAGAAAGATCTGTTTTATTTTTGACAATAAACACTCTTTAGTGGCTTTTGTTCAATATTCCAAATTTGGAACATCCATTCCTCATCCTGTGTCTTCTAACTCCTTATCAAAGAAACTGAGGTCATTTGTGCAGCCTTCATCCTAGGACAGTCTATAATAATGTGCTTGTAAAAGTGAAAGAGATGGAGAATGGTGTGAGAAAAGGAAACTGGGTGCTTCTTTATCCAGAAAAAAGGAAAAGTCTTTCTCATGCCACTGTTACAGGCCCTCTGCCTTTAACTGGTTACTTGGCTTCATGAGGAGAAGGACTTTGGAATTCAAACAGGCATGGGTTCCCATTTGACCTGGCTCACTCATTGTGAGACTGGAGTTTTGGTTTCTTCACCTAGAAGTTGGTTGAATAATATCTACTTCATGGAATCAGTGAGGTGCTAAAACAGATTGTGAATGTAAAGTGGCTGACATCTGATAGGACTCAGTCACTATTTGTTGTGTTCACCCAAGAAGACCCTGTCAAAACCCGTAAAAGGAGAATGAGGCACCTACATATAGTGGGGCTGGGTTAATCATTATCATACTTAAGGTTTATTGAATACTTGCTAGCATCAAGTTTTAATTTGTTAAATGCTCCCAACAATTTTATAAGGTAGGTTCTCTTATCCCCATTTTAAAAACAAGAAAACCGTGGTATAGATAAAGTCAGTGATTTTCCCCAAGTCACATGATAGGAGTGGAAAAGCCAGAGTTTGAACTCAAATTTCACTCTGAAGCCCACACTCTGACTCACCCCTTCTACCACTTTCCTACACACAGAAAGATCATGAGCTCTGTAGAAAAGCAGTGAAAACAAGGATTAGAGATGGATTTTTGCCAGTGCTAAAGATGTAATATTTACAAGGGGAACTTAGGCTTTAGGGAAAGAGCAAATGAATGGGTTCTCTAAAGAAAAAGATTTGCATACTCATATATGTTTTTGTAAGCGGAGTCTTAAGCATGAGCTGGGAAAGCCTATTTGACCTGAAACTGTGGGAAAGGAGGAGGGGTCTCTCTAGAGACCTGAGAAGCTTGCTGAGCTTGGTATGAGCAGAGGGTAGATATAGACTTAAATAGTAAGACTGGCTCTTGAAGAATCTATGAGGTGACAATGTCTTTACAACTTGCTTTCTTTGTGTACAATTTGTACTATAGAGTTACTTATCTTTGTAATAAACATAGTCACAGAGAGGTTATTCTCAACTCTTATTTCAAGAAAAACCCCACAGGGGAGCTTTGTAAATGTCCTGCCACTTTCACCTCTACCCAAAGAGATTCTAGATGGTGTGAGGTAGGACTAGGCAGTGGTGCTTTAAAGGATTCCAAGGTGACTTCATCTGGAGAGCAAAGATGCTACAGATGACACATTAGGTTTGAAGTTCCAAGTTGCACACAAAAAGAGACCTCAGAGCTCAGGACTCTTTTTCTTCTTTGTACTAATCCTTAAGCAGAGCAGGGTGCTTCTTTCCCTAGTGAACTTTCCCTAGTGTTCTCTGAGCCCTCAGCCTTTCACCAAGTACCAGTTTCACAATTGCAGCCACATCCTCATGCCACCGCACTCAATGAGTGTCACCACATCCCAGATGAGCAAAGCCAGAGTTTCCCATTCTGGGCTAAAATTTCTCCTAGAGACAAGTCTACCAACAGATACCAGCAAGCCAGTTCTAAAGACAATGCCTCTCTCATCCCAGCAACATATCCAGAGCTATGAAGTGGGCTCATCAGAGCAGGCAGTGTGCTGAGTGAAGACACACCAGGAAGGAGTATCTGTTCAGCATTGTTTTCAAGTAGCATTGAGCTGGTCAGTGCTTTCCAAACTCAGGTAGTATAAGAATTACTGAGGTTGGGAACTGGATGACAAGTTTAAAAAGTGCTCAGCCCAAGAGCAATCTTCCTCTAAGAGAGGAAGGAACATACAGTACCTAGAGCTGGGATCTGGGACCTGGCCAGCATCCCCAAGCAATCAAAATATTTCACTTGGAGAAATACTGAGTTAAGTTCTCTGTGTGAAGCAAAGAGTCATAAATTTTCAATCCTATTCTTAAGATAAGTTAAGGATCATTGAGATGAGTTCTATAGACATATGAAATTAATGCCCACAGAATAAGATAAGAAATATGAAGCAACTTGGGGTATAAATTATAAACGACCATAAAAATGCAAGGGAACACTCAACATTTGAGCTGAGTGAGGGGTAAAAGAGAGGAGAGAGAGACCAATGCGCACATTAAGTGCTGTGGGAAAGCTTTGTGGAGGAGGCAAGTGCGTGAACCAGGAGTAAGGTTGTTAGGGAGAGGAGGAAATTCCAAGTCAGATGGAAAGATGTGAGCAACAGCAGAGAGATGGATCAGAGTTCAACCTGTTGGGAACAGTGACCATGCTTCCTGACTAGAACATGGGTTCATTTTGGTAAACAGGGAGGAAATGATGAGACTGAACCACAGAAGGCCAGAAAGAAAAAGAACACTCATTAATGCTCATGAATAACAAGCTCACCTGTGTACTACGGGCTCTCTGTTATTCATTTTGCATACAGTGAATTCATGAAAACACCAAGGATCACCCACCAGAACATTGGGGACACAACACCTTGTTACTGATAAGGATGAGATAGAACTTTTAGCCTTAGATATTAAGGAAGGACAATGTACTATAAGACTGATTTTCTTATGTATACTAAGACTTCGGATGATGGAATTTCTTTGAACATATGATCCAATATTGTCATCTGCATGCTCATGATACTGGTATAAATTTGATTGTGAGAAAAACAACAGTTTGCAGTCTACCATATGACATCTTGGATCCTGTCTGATCACCAGTAGTTAACACTCTGCAATCATTCCATGATACACCCAGAACTCATTCTCTCTGCGTACATTTTACCTTCAGTCACAGCTCTTCCACTATCATTCAGAAATTCAGTGACATATGACTATGCCATTGGTTTTACTTTGATTAACAGCTATTTAGAGTTTTCTCAAGTTTACTCATTGCAGAGATTACCTTGAGGTGGCAATATTTTATGACTTGATTGTTCCTCTTGTTTATAAAATCTCTTTACATAATTGCCTGGCTATGATTTAATTGGGGTTTTTTCTTCGTTCTTTTGTTTCTTGCATAAGAGATTTTTACCAGAAAATAATTTTCCTGTAACATTGTCAAAGAAAAAAAATAGGCCCTGGCTGTTGTAGCTCAGTGGATTGAGCGGAGGCTGAGAACCAAAGGGTTCATGGTTCGATTCCCAGTCAGGGCATATGCCTGGGTTGCAGGCCAGGTCCCTAGTGGGGGCCACATGAGAGGAAAAAACACATTGATGTTTCTCTTCCTCTCTTTCTCCTTCCCTTCTCCTTGCTCTAAAAATAAATAAATACAATATTTTAAAAAATAAAAAAATAGTTAAAATACTCAAATAGAGGTTAAATAGTTTATTCAATTCACCATACAAAGAAGTACCTCAAGTTTTAGCTCCTTAAGCTGAAGTTAGGTTTAGCATTTTTATGGGGCAAAGAGAAAAGAGGGGTATATGACTGACTTGTCCAAGGTTGCAATTATCTTTATCTGTAACTGCTCCTAAATTTGTAGTTAAAATTGCTGGAAGATTATGCCAATTTTCATATCCTTATTTTGAAACGGTTGATCATCACATTTTAGAGGTCACCAGGGTAGTTCTTTTGAAAACTACCTTTGTAAGCCTTGTGTGGGAGGGGGAAATACAAAGGAAAGAAAAAAGAAAAATATCATAGAAGAAAACAGGAAAGAAGCTTTAAGTATGGAAAACTGGAGTCAGTTTTAATTTTTTAAACATCAAAAGATAGGCTAAATATATGATAAAAGAAGTGATAGATCTGTTTTGTATATATTGTAAAGCTTTTAATGAAAAATATTTGTATCAATTATAGAAATAAAAATCTAAGAAATATACAAGGACATGAACAAAGAAGGAAAACAAATGTGACATAAAATGAAATATCTTAAAATAATATTTAGAATTACAGTAGTAATGTGTGCATGGGGAAAAGTCTAAATCATTGAGAATATATATGACAGAGAAAAAGAGAGAGAATTAAATTATAAGCCCCCTCCTCTATTTGTTCCTATCCATAATTCAATTCTTTTCTACCAGAAATAACTGAAGTCAATAATAAGTGTCTTTCCAAATATCTTCCCTATATATTTACACACATATAAGAATATATATTGGTCAAAGTAAGTCTGGGAGGGTGACTCTTAAATGTACATTGCTGAGTGAAAAACCAGTCTGAAAAGCCTACATACTATATGATTCCATTTGTATGATATTTTGGAAAAGGCAAGACTGTAGAGATGATGACTATATCAGTGGTTTCCAGAAATTTGTGGGGAGGAGTAGTAGAAGGTTGAATAGGTGACCTGTGGGAAACATCTTAACATTATGGAATTAATGATACCATAGTATTATATGATACCATACCATAGTATGATACCATAGTGTTGGATGCATGACACTATACATTGGTCAAAAACAATTGAACTTTTTTATCTTTGTTATATTTTCCATTACCAATTAGTCTCCTAATACCCTCTCCCCCAGAAATCACCACACTGTTGTCCATGTCCATGAGTCTTTTTTCTTTTTTGCTCAAATTCTCCACCCCCTAGCGTCCCCCTAGTCTCCCCCCATCCCTGAGAGAACCTTGAGGTTTGCTGCAATTTTTTAAAAAATTAATTAGGAAGTTGGAGGATTTTATCATAGAATTCAGATCATGACTAAAGAATCGACCTGTATTGCAAATATATGTTATTACCTCTCTGGGGTTAAGAAGATGTTACTTAAGTAACTGTGGAAATTAATGGAGACTAAAGACAAAGGAACTGCTCATATAAGCACTGTAGTCTAGTTGATAAGCTTGTTTCCCATGGAGGCACACGTTAACAATTCTGAGACCATTACATACATGTGTATTGGGATTAAACAAATAAGTAAATGGATGGCAGATGAGAGAGCCAGGTTTCTCACTGTTTGAGTGGAAGTTTACAGATAAGCAAGGTCAGAAAGGTAGAACCATTTGTAAACACATTAGAGTTGGAGACATAAGTCTTAACTCATGAGTACCTTAATATAGATACAGATGATTATGTATAAAAATATGTATACATATTCATATATATGCATGAGTAGGTCTTCATAGAGATATTTCATTTCTCTGTCAGAGGGCACAGAAGCAGTGACCCACTGCTTCTTGGAGAAATGCTGACTCTAAGCTCTGGTTCCAGAATATACCAGCCATGCAATATAAAAAATAGAGACATTTATTGAAGAAGATACAAGATACAAGAAACATTGTACATAGGACAATGATGCCTCAGTCCCCTTCAAAGTAGGCAGCTTGGGACCTCACACAGTTCTCCTAATCACCATCAGCTGCCCCATGGTACTTTCCTGAATCTCATCAATGGTCTAAAATCTCTTCCCTTTCAAAGGTGATTTTAATTTTGGGAAAAGCCAGAAGTTGTAGGGCACCAAATCTGGGCTATAGCGGGGCTGAGTCCCCTGGGTGATTTGACATTTCACCGAAAAAATATGCATGACATGCGATGCATGAGTGGGAGCACTGTCATGATGAAGCTGCCAATCACTGGTTGCCCATAGCTTTGGCCTTCTGAATCATACAAATAGTTAATGTGGAGGAATGTTCAATCTTAATGCAAAGTTTGATACAGATTCATTGCTCTATTCACTCCATCATTTCAAATGCAATAGCCACACAGTACACATACTCACTCAATGGCATCTATCACCCCCACTGGCTATTACAGTGAAGTCATCATTGTTCACTGTGCACATTCCAGTCCACTCTCCTTGGCTGCCAGGTTACACTGAAATCACTTAAACCATTCTACTTGTATTAACAATGGTTGGACTTTTGCTGGACATATTCAGGCATGTGATTATTTTTCTACTAGTTATTTTTAATCATATTTTACAAATGTATCAATACACAGTGGATAGGTATTTTTTAAAGTGGGCCTCAGGAGATAGCTTGGGAAACACATTTTAGCAGGTGATTGGACTTGTAATTAAATCTATTTTCATTATAAAATATATAACTTTTTATTTTCCTTGACACTCACTTATCACTAGCACTATTATATTTATAATTTATAATTTAAGTCATTCTTGGATCTACAAATAATGTGAAGAGAGAGTAAAAAGAAAAGTTTTTCCAGAGATTCCTTGGTAAAAGTTGAAGGAAGAGGAGAATGTGGAAGGAGATACAAGAGAATGTACATATACTTTCTCTTGGAGGAAATGTAAATGGTGAGAGACAGAAACAAAGGAATGTGCTCAGGTAGAATCTCTGATGACAAAGGTGGTGATGGTGACATGATGAATGTTTCTTGGTGATAGCAATCAGGAAGACTTTAGGGTTGTTTCTGAAATGAGGTAAAAAGAGAGAAAAAATGAGGCAAGATAAACTCATTCACTTTTATGTATGAGCTATTTGCAAATCAGGTATCTATTGTTCAGGTTGTGTTTCCATATGGTAAACCTACAATAAAAAAGTTCTGTTACCACCCTGAGGGTGGAAGCTCGGCCTCTGCCAGGCCTCAAATCACCTTTGACACTTCTCGCTGCTCCAAGAGGACCTGTAGGAGTACATGGATGGATCCCTGGACTTTGTCTCACAAGATGAAATGTTGACACCACTGGGGAGATTGGACAAGTATGCTGCAAATGAGAACGTATATAACAAATAAATGGTGGCCCAGAGTTTGCTGGATACATTGAGGGAAGTCTGAGATGATGAAAGAGATTGTGTTGCTGTTTTGCAAAGAATTAGTAGAGTAGCTGCCAATCCAGAACCAACTGTGAGAGCAGAGTTGATGGAACAGGTGCCTCGTATTGCATTATTTTGTCAAGAAAAAATGGCCTTCAATCCCATATGCTTTTTCCAAATACTTACTACCTATTGTGGTTAGATATCTCACAGATCAGAATAATCAGGTAGGAAAAACAAGTCAGGCAGCTTTGCTGGCTCTTTTGGAGCAAGAGTTAACTGAGCAATTTGATGTGTAGACCAAGGTGTACCCAGTCCTCATAGAGCTCACTGCCCCAGATAGCAATGACGATGTGAAAACAGAAGCCGTGGCTATAATGTACAAAATGGCTCCCATAGTCAGAAAGGACATTATAGACTGTCTTAACCTCCTGAGGTTTTGTGAGATGTGCTGTGATTGCTGCATGTTTCACATTCAAAAGGTCTGTGCTGCCAATTTTGGAGATATTTGCGGCATAGTTGGCAAGCAAGCTACCGAGGAAATGTTGCTTCCCAGGTTTTTCCAACTTTGTTTCGATAACGTATGGGGAGTCCAGAAAGCTTGTGCTGAATGCTTCATGGAGGTTTCATGTGCAACGTGCCAAGAAATCTGGCAGACTGAATTATCAGCACTATTTATTAATTTGATCAGTGATCCTTCATGTTGGGTTTGCCAAGCAGCTTTTCAGTCTCTGAGACCTTTCATATCTACTTTTGCTAACCTGTCTAGCTCAGGCCAATATTTTAAAGAAGAAAACAAAAGCTCAGAAGTACATTAGTAGAGACAAAAATAGGATCAGAGATTGAGAAGTCCCAGAGGACCAATCAGGCCAAAGAAAATTCCTTAAGATCCCAATATCAGTAATTCCAGTGTCAATCTGGAAAACACTATGGAAGAATATGCTGCCACTACTAGGAAGTTTCCAGGTGAAATAGATGTTCCAATGGACAGTTCCTTACTTTGTACTTTATCCTCAGACTCTCATCAGGAAGCAGCTGGTAATGAGAATGACAAAAAACCTGGTAGCTACAAATCTACATTATGGCCAGAAGTTGGCACCAGTTCACAACAGTCTTCTCTCTTAGATCAGGAATTATACAACTCCTTTCATTTCTGGAGGACTCCTCTTCCTGAAATAGATCTGGATATAGAGCTTGAGCAGGGCTCTGGGAATACACTCAACCCAGAGAGACCAGAAGAAACACCTGAAATAACTATACCGGGTTCTTCAAACACCACTATGGCCACCAGAAAGGAGCTTGAAGAAATGATAGAAAATCTAGAGCCGCATATTGATGATCCAGATGTTAGAGCACAAGTGGATGTGCTCTCTGCCACACCATGCTTCCAGTCTGGATGCTCCTGAGGAGGCCAGTGATGCAGAGATGAAAAGCGATGTGCAAGATGATCTGGGCATCAGTGAGCTGCCAAACTGTAAAATAAATCATGATGTCTCTGTGCCTTTAATCAGCGATGTTGAGAATATGGAGGCCACCCTTCAATGCATTCATAATGATTCAGACTTGAGCACCAGTAGTAATTTTAGCCCTGATGAGGAAAGGAGATCTAAAGTACAAGATGTTGTGCCTCAGGCTCTATTAGGTCAGTACTTGTCTATGACTGACCCCTCTCATGCACAGACAGTGGACACTGAAATTGCTAAGCACTGTGCATGTAGCCTCCCAGGCATGGCCCTGACCCTCAGTAGGCAGAACTGGCACTGCCTAAGAGAGACTTATGCGACTCTGGCATCAGACATGCAGTGGAAAGTTCAAAGAACTTTAGCCTTCTCCATCCATGAGCTTTGCAGTTATTCTTGGAGATCAGCTGACAGCTGCAGACCTAGTTCCAATTGTTAATGGCTTTTTAAAAGACTTCGATGAGGTCAGGATAGGTGTCCTTAAACACTTGCATGATTGTATGAAGCTTCTTCATATTGATAAAAGAAGATAATATCTTGATCAACTTCACGAGTTTTGGGTGACAGATAATAGTAGAAATTGGCACTTTTGAGCTGAACTGGCTGAACAGCTGATTTTACTTCTAGAATTATATAGTCCCAGAGATGTTTATGACTATTTATGCCCCATTGCTCTGAATCTGTGTGCAGATAAAGTTTTTTCTGTTCATTGGATTTCTTACAGATTGGTCAGTGAGATGGTAAAGAAGTTGCTGCCAATGTTAGGAGTAGACCTCATCCATGAGCTTATGGAAAATTTTGGTAGATGTCCCAAGTGCTCTGGTCATCAAGTCTTTCTATTTGTCTGCCAGACTGTCATTGAAGATGATTGCCTTCCCATGGACCAGTTTGCCGTGCACTTTATGCTGTATTTGCTAACCTTAGCAAATGATAGGGTTCCAAATGTTTGAGTGCTTCTTACAAAGACCTTAAGACAGACTGTACTAGAAAATGACTATTTCCTAACCTCTGCCAGCTGTCCTCAGGAAGCTGTAGGACAAACCATCATGGCTCTTCAGATGGATTATGATAGTGATGTCAAGTACTTTGCAAGCATCCACCCTGCCAGTACCAAAATCTCTGAAGATGCCATGAGCACAGTTTCCTCAATCTACTAGAAAGTCTAAACCTCGGTGTCTTTCCTGCTTCCTAAGAAGCCGAGGTTCGACACATGCTCCACATGTGTGTGAGCTAGGATGCTTTGGGGAGGAAGAGATACCCTCCTCTCCTGCAGGCTTAATTGCAGATGCAAGTTGCCTACATCAACATCAGGGATTTTAACGGTCAAGAGAAAGTACAGTAAACACTATTATCTTATCTTGGCTTTAGGGGAAAATAATTTCTCAGAAGATTGTGATTGTCACTGAGGCCTTAAAACTTCTGTCTTCCTGACTGAGTGAAACTTGAGTTGGCGGAGCATTTTCCTTACGGAAGGGATGAGATTCCCAGAGATCTGCATTGCTTTCTTCTGGTTTTATTTAATGACTGATGGAATTACAGCCAGAAGGTGAGCCAGGATATGAAAGAAACATTCAGTATTAGTCCTCTCTGTTCCCATGCAAGCAAGGACCTGTATGGTTCTGTGTTTAGCTGCCCCATCCAGCCCTAAGTGTGAATAGTTTTGATATGTATTAACAGAAAAGAAGATTTTAAAAAATTTCTCCTAAGGGCTTCATGCTAACACTAAAGTAGAATATGATTTTAACTCATAAATGCAGCATATTGCTATACACATTTACAGAACATTTGCTGAGTTATCTCTTGTCCAATAAAATGTATTAATAAGATCTGTAAAAAAGAAAAAAGTTCTGTTACCAAAAAATAATTCTGTTAATTAGAACATCCTATTTTTAGGTAGATAGGTAGGTAGATACCAACTATTATGCAAGCATGTTTTTAAAAATGTTAAAATGTGCCCTGGCCAGGTAGTTCAATCGGTTAGAGCATTGTCCTGAGGCACCAAGGTTGCAGTTTGATCCCCAGTCAGGGCGAATACAAGAGTCAACCAAGGAATGAATAAATAAGTGGAACAACAAATCTATGTTCCCCTCTCCCTCTCTGCTCTCTCCTCTCTTCTCTCTTTTCTCTCTCTTCTCTCCCTTCACTCTCTCTCTCTTCTTCCTCTCCTGCTGTAAAAATTAATAAAACTTTTTAAATGTTAAAAAGAGATACAAAGTGTACTGGACTCATCTTCTTCCCATAATCAAAGAAAAACTAGAGAGTATATATGAAACAACTGTTTTCAGACATTGGACAGTTGGTTGGTGTAGGTTTATGATGCCTAAACAAGGAAAGCAAGCAAGATAAGCTCTATGGTGATTACCCCCCACAGTTACCACAAGCTTCTTCAGAGGACCCATGTTTGCTTAGAGTTAAATCCCCAAGATGCTTCTATGGGCAGCTCCAGTATTGCTAGCTTTACACCTCCAAACACAATTGATCCTAAAGGCTCTCCACTTCCTCTAAACATGACTTGCTCACACAAATGAGACTTCCCTGCTCCTTTGCTAAGGGCTACTTTTATTCCTGGGTACTCACCTGAGTCAAAAGAGTATATGAAACTGGTCAATGCTAATGACCACTGTTTCATTCATTCAGCTTCTTTTGTTTCATGAATCCCCTGAATACTCAGCATGGGATTCCTTACAGAGAGCCTTGGGACCATTTGGGTGTCACCAAACCCCTTTCCAGGGAAAGCAGTCTGAGAATAGAAGTGACTAAGCACCCTGGAGGTCTGACATTGGGGGCCTCTCCCTCTTGATCGAGCTATGCCAGCATTGGCAAGCCTCCTCCCTTCTGAGCCTGCACTCGGACTCTGAAAAAGATTTACATCTCCCCTACTTCCTCTCTTTCCATTTCTTCCCTCTGACCATTCCCCCATTTATTTCAATTAAAGGAGCTAAGATTTAAACAAGAAGATTATTAAAAGATGTTTTATCTAGAGTATTCTTTGCCCACAAGCAATATTTTTACCCTAGTTGGAAAAAATATAATAATATCTTGGCTTCCAAAGAGGATATAAAACCTGCCTAGACTTTTATCAACCCAACTCCATACCTATACATTCTAATTAGTGAATGCTTATTTAATTGAAGAATATGCCTCCCTGAATCATTATGAGAGGCCTGGTTCATAAACAGCTATGAGCTCTTAAGAAAAAAAGGCAAAATTAAAAGTGTGGTGTCCAACTTCATGCCCATTAGGATGGCTACTGTCAACAAATAATAATAACAAGTGTTAGCAATGATGTGGATAAATTGAAATGCTTGTTCACTGATGGTAGGAATATAAAGTGGTGCAGCCACTGTGGGGAACAGAGCGGTGGTTCCTCAAATTTAAAAATAGAATTATTTTTAAATATAGCATATGATCACATGATTCTCTTTCTGGGTATGTGTCCAAAAGAATTGAAAGCAGGGTCTTGAAGAGGTATTTGTACACTTATATTCATAGCAGCATTAGTCACACAGTGAAAAAGTAGAAGTGTTTATCTATAGAAAATGGATTTAATGGATTTAAAATGTTATGTATACATAGAGTGAAATAACATTTAGCCTTACAGAGTCTTAAAGACAAAAAAGACAAATACTGTATAATTCCATTTACATGTGGTACTGAGAGTAATCAATTTCTTTTTTAAAAATTACTTTATTGCTGTTCAATTACAGTTGTCTGCATTTTCTCCCCATCACCCCACCCCACCCTAGGCAAACCCACTTCCCTCCCCCTTGGTTTTGTCAGTGTGTCCTTGATAGTAGTTCCTGAAACCCTTCTCCCACTGTCCCCTCCCCCTCCCCTCTGGCTATTGTTAGATTGCTCTTAATTTCAATGTTCCTAGTTATATTTCATTTGCATTTTTCTTTTGTTGATTGTGTCCAGTTAAAAGTGGCATCATATGGTATTTGCCCCTCACTGCTTGGCTTATTTCACAAACTGGAGAGCATTATTCTAAGAGTAGTCAATTCCTTTGAGACAAAGTAGAATGGTGGCTTCCAGGAGCTGAGGGGAGTGGGGAATGGGGAGTTATTATTTAATGGGTACAGTTTCAGTTTGCAAAAATGAAAAACTCTGGAGACAGGTGGTGGTGATGGTTTCACAACAATGCTAATATAGTTAATGCCACTGAACTATACACTTAAAAATTAAGATGACAAATTTTATGTTATATGTGCTTTACCAACATTAAATTTTCCTATAATGTGGTGTTATTTTCAGTATTATGTAATTTTAGCAAATGGTTGGGTTTCTGTATTACTAGAGACCAAGCAGATGTGATCTAGAGTGAACCTGTAAACAAGTGGAAGTTTTATCAATCTTCCAACATGTACAAGTAGAAACAAATACCCTACCAACTCGTAATCACCATGTGTTGTAAGATGTTATGAGCACTTTAGAGGGAGAGAAAAACATACAAAACAAGAGCTCCATGGGAGACAGAGAGATGTTGAAAATGAGCTCACACAGTCCCATTAGAGCTGAGAGTCAGCTGTGTGCTTGGGCCTATGAAGGGGGAATAACCACCATGATGTGATGAAACCTAGTTCTTGTAGCCATGATGCCCTCTTTTATCAAAAAGTGTAGAATAAATTTTTATGTATAATAATCAGAATAAAGTATGATTGTAGGACCTTGGAGGAATCATCAGGTTGTTCCATATTTTTTTATATTTGATATTTCAATGTCTTATTGTTTCTTAATTAGAATTTTGCATTCTCAAATTTAAACCCTCCCAGCCCAATCTCTCAACCTGGCAACATCTCTCCAGTCCTTCAGGATTTCTCTCTTCTCTTATTTACTTATCTATTATTTTTGGATTGTCTCAATATCCAGCATTTTTCTTTCTGACTACCACCCAGCATGCACCCCACCCACAAACAGAAAGTGTTTCAGTAACAGCTTGCTTTCACCAAACTAGCATATCACCTCAGTATAGTTCGATCAAGAGTGATTTCCTGGAGGGCAGGTACTATGACGTTACTTTTTTTGTGTATTGCCAATATTGAGAAACAATCTTGGATTATGGGAGGCCCACAATAATAAGTTAAGTAAATTTAAAAAATGCTTAGATATTGCATAGCATCCTAGAATTAGAGTGCCATAAAAAAATGTGATATTTCAAGTACAAACTTCCCAGCTTACTTAGCAATTCTTTCTGTAGTATTCATACTCTTTGAAAAAAGAGAGAGAGAGATCATTGCAATAGCATGGATGGATATGGAGAGTATTATGCTAAGTTTAAAAGGTCAGGCAGAGAAAGACAAATTGACATACAATTTCAATTATATGTGGAATCTAAAAAGCAAAATAAATGAACAAACAAAATAGAAACATACTCATAAACACAAAAACAGATAGAGGGTTGCCAGAGGGGAGAGGGGTTAGGTTTAAAAGGTGAGAGAATTAGGAACTAGAAATTGATAGTCACATAAAAATTCCAGCAATGTAATGTACAGCATGGGGAATATAATCAATACTGTTGTAATAACTATGTTCACTGCTAGGTGGGTACTTGAAATATCAGGAGGACCACTTTATAAAGTATAATATATGATTATCTAACCACTATGCTATATACCCGAAACTAATGGAAAATAATATTAAGTGCACACTGTAATTAAAAATAAAATTGAAAAAATAAAAGAGGAAGAAAGAAAGAAATCTTGGGCCTTACATATCTGCACAGCCCTGTTAGAAAAAAAATTATATAGGGTACAGTATCTTCCATTTTATAGCTTCTACCCATGTTTGCAAGTCCCTGCAATGATAGTAAAAAATGTAACACTTATTCTACAGTATTCTTTTTTTTTTATTATTTTATTTTAATTGTTGTTTAAGTGAAGTTTTCTGTCTTTTTTTTTTTCTCTCCAGAATGTCATACAGGTATAATCATACAGTATGGAGCCTTTTCTTTCTTTCTTTCTTTTTTTTCCATTTTCTTTCTTTTTTTATTTTTTATTCTATTTTAATTGTTATTCAAGTACAGTTTTCTGTCTTTTACTCCCATTTCTATCCACTCCCCCCCTCAGTGCTCCCCACATCCCTCCCCTTTCCACCCCCCTTAGTTTTTGTCCATGTGTCCTTCATACTTGTTCCTATAATCCCTTCCCTTTTTCCCCTGAAATTCCCTCCCCTCTCCCCTCGGGTTACTGTCAGCCTGTTTTCTATTTCAATGTCTTTGGTTATATGTTGCTTGCTTGTTTGTTTAGTTGCTTAGTTTCCTGTTAAAGGTGAGGTCATATGGTATTTGTCTTTTACCGCCTGGCTTATTTCAATTAGCATAATGATTTACAGTTCCATCCATTCTGTTGCATAGGGTAGGAGCTCCTTCTTTCTTTCTGCCACATAGAATTCCATTGTGTATATGTACCATAGTTTTTTGATCCATTCATTTACTGATGGGCATCTGGGTTGCTTCCAGCACTTGGCTATTGTAAATTGTGCTGCTATGAACATTGGGGTGCATAGGTTCTTTGGATTGGTGTTTCAGTGTTCTTGAGATATAATCCTAGCAGGGGAATTGCTAGGTCAAAAGGCACTTCCATTTTTAGTTTTCTAGAAAATTCATACTGTTTTCCATAGTGGTTGTACCAGTCTGCAATCCCACCAGCAGTGAACTAGGTTCCGCTTTTCTCCACAACCTCTCCAACACTTGTTTGTTGCTTTGTATATGTTGGCCATTCTGACCGGTGTAAAGTGGTATCTCATTGTGGTTTTAATTTGCATTTCTCTGATAGCTAGTGATATTGAGCATCTTTTCCTGTGTCTCTGAATCCTCTGTATGTCCTCCTTGGAGAAATGTCTGTCCAAGTCTTTTGCTCATTTTTTAATTGGGTTGCTTATCTTCTTAGAATGGAGTCCTATAAGTTCTTTGTATATTTTGGAGATTATACCATTGTCTGAGGTATCATTGGGAAATATGTTTTCCCATATAGTTGGCTCTCTTTTTATTTTAATGCTGTTTTCTTTAGCCATTCAGAAGCTTTTTATTTTGATGAGATCCCATTTGTTTATTTTTTTTCTTTATGTCCCTTGCTCTAGGGGATATATCAGTAAAAACGTTGCTGCATGAGATGTCTGATATTTTCCTGCCTATGTTCTCCTCTAGGATTTTAATGGTGTCACAGCTTATATTTAAGACTTTTATCCATCTTGAATTTATTTTTGTGTATGGTGTAAGTTGGTGCTCAAGTTCCATGTTTTTGCACATAGCTGTCCAGTTCTCACAATAACATTTATTGAAGAGACTATTTTTACTCCATTTTATGGTGTTGCCCCCTTTGTCGAATATTAATTGACCATAGAGAATTGGGTTTATTTCTGGGCTCTTTGTTTGTTCCATTGGTATATGTGTCTGTTTTTATGCCAGTACCAGGCTGTTTTGATTACAGTGCCCTTGTAATACAGTTTGGTACCAGGTATTGTGATTCCTCCTACTTTGTTCTTCTTTCTCAAAATTGCAGCTGCTATTCAGGGTTGTTTATGGTTCCATATAAATTTTTGAAGTGTTTGTTCTATGTCTATGAAATATGCCATTGGTACCTTAATAGGTATTGCACTGGATCTGTAAATTGCTTTGGGTAATATGGACATTTTGATGATGTTAATTCTTCTAATCCATGAACATGGTATATGTTTCCATTTGTTTGTGTCTTCCTTGATTTCATTCCTCAGTGTTGTGTAGTTTTCTGCATACTGGTCTTTCATCTCCTTGGTTAGGATTATTCCTAGGTACTTTATTTTTCTTTTTGCTATATCAAATGGGATTTTTTTTCTTGATATCTGCTTCTGCTGTTTCATTGTTGGTATACAAAAATGCCTTTGATTTCTGGATATTGACTTTGTATCCCACTGTTTTGTCAAATTCACTTATTAGGTCAAGCAGTTTTTGGGTAGAGTCTATAGGATTTTTCATATATACTATCATATCATCTGCAAACAGTGACAGTTTTGTTTTCTACTTTCCAATTTTGATGCCTTTTATTTTCTTTTCTTGTCTGATTGCTATGGCTAAAACTTCCAATACTATATTGAACAGAAGTGGTGAAAGTGGACAACCTTGTCTGTTTCCTGATCTCAGTGGAAAAGATTTTATTTTTTGCCCATTGAGTATGATGTTGGTGTAGGTCTCTCATATATGGCCTTAATTATGTTGAGGAATGCTCCTTCTATTCCTACTTTGCTGAGTGTTTTTTATCATAAATGGGTGCTGTTCCTTGTCAAATGCTTTTTCCACATCTATTGACATAATCATGTGATTTTTGTCTTTGTTTTTGTTTATGTGATATTTTACATTTACTGATTTGCTAATATTGAACCATCCTTGCATCCCTGGGATGAATCCCATTTGGTCATGGTGTATGGTCATTTTAATGTATTGTTGGATGTGGTTTGCCAATATTTTGTTGAGTGTTTTAGCATCTATGTTCATCAGCAATATTGGCCTGAAGTTTTCTTTCTTTGTTGTGTCTTTATCTGGCTTTGGGATTAGGATGATGCTGGCTTCATAGAAGGAGTTTGGGAGTCTTCCATCACTTTGGATTTTTTGGAATAATCTGTGAAAGATAGGGGTTAGTTATTGCTTAACTGTTCTGTAGAATTCTCCTGTGAAACCATCTGGTCCAAGGCTTTTGTGTGTCAGGAGTTTTTGATTACTGCTTCAATTTCATCTGCTGTTATTGGTCTGTTCAGGCTTTCTGCTTCTTCTTCATTGAGTTTTGGAATATTATATTTTTCTAGAAATTTGTCCATTTCACCTAGGTTTTCAAATTTCTTGGCCTATAGCTCCTCATAGTAATTTCTTACAATCCTCTGTATTTCCATGGTGTCAGTTGTAATCTCTCCTCTTTCATTTCTGATTGTGTTTATTTGGGTCCTCTCTCTGTTTTTCTCAATGAGTCTGCTTAAAGGCTTGTCAATTTTGTTTATCTTTTAAAAAAACCCAGGTCCTGGATTCATTGCTCCTTAGTATTGTGCTTTTAGTCTCTATGTCATTTAATTCTGCTCTGATCTTGGTTATTTCCTTCCTTCTACCAGCTCTGTGTTGTCTTTGTTGTTGTTCCTCGAGTTCCTGTAGGCATAGGGTTAGGTTGTTTGTTTGAAATGTTTCTGTCTTTTTTAAGTAGGTCTATATTACCATGAACTTCCCTCTCAGGACTGCCTTCATTGTGTCTCATAAGTTTTGGGTTGTCGTGAGTTGATTTTCATTTGTTTCCAGAAACTTTTATTTCTTCTCTAATTTCATTCTTGATCCATTCATTGTTTAATAGCATGCTATTCAATCTCCATGATTTTGAGTGTTTTGGGTTTTTTCCCTTGAGGTTGGTTTCTAGTTTCAGTCCCTTGTGGTTGGAGAAAATGCTTGGTATGATTTCAATTTTCTTGAATTTGTCAAGGCTTGTTTTGTGTCCTATCATGTGGTCTATCTTTGAAAATGTTCCATGTGCATTTAAAGAATGTGTATTTAGCTTCTTTCAGATGCAGGGCTCTTTATATATCGGTTGAATCCATTTCATCTAGGGCATTGTTCAATGCCACAATATCTTCATTGATATTTTGTTTGGAAGATCTGTTCATGTTTGACAGTGGGGTGTTAAAATCCCCTACTATAATTGTGTTGCTATCAATATCTTTCTTGAAGTCCTCTAAGATTTTCTTTACATATTTGGGTGCTCCTATGTTGGGTGCATATGTATTTACAATGTTATGTAGTCTTGGTGGAGTCTTCCCTTGAGTATTATGAAGTGACCTTCTGGGTCTCTCTTTATAGCTCTTTTTTTGAAGTCTATTTTGTCTGATATGAGTATTGCTACCCTGGCTTTTTTTTCCTGTCCATTTGCTTGGAAATTTTGTTTCCAGCACTTCACTTGTAGTCCATGTAGGTCTTTTGTCCTGAGGTGGGTCTCTTGTAGGCAGCATATGTTTGGGTCATGCCTTTTATCCATTTAGCTATTCTGTGTCTTTTGATTGAAGCATTTAATCCATTTACATTGAAGGTTATTACTGATAGGTACTTATTCATTGTCATTTTTGTACCTATGTTCCTCTCTGTCTCTCTCTTTTCCTTCCTTTCCTTAGAGCAGTCCCTTTAGCATCTCTTGCAGCGCTGGATTGGTGGATGCATATTCTTTTAAACTTTTTTTGTCTTGGAAGCTCTTTATTTGGCCTTCTATCTTGACTGAGAGCCTTGCTGGGTAAAGAAGCCTAGGTTGCAGGCCTCTGGTTCTCATTACTTTAAATATTTCTTGCCATTCTCTTCTGGCTTGGAGTGTTCCTTTGAGAATTCAGCAGCTAACCTTATTGGGGCTCCCTTGTATGTTACTTCCTTCTTCACTCTTGCTGCCTTTAAGACTCTCTCTTTGTCTTGAAATTTTGCCATTTTAATTATGTTGTGTCTTAAAGTGGGCCTCTTTGGGTTCCTCTTGACTGGGACTCTCTATGTTTTCCGGGATTTGTGTGACTTTTTCTCTCATCAAATTAGGGAAGTTTTCCATCATTACTTCTTCAAATAAGTTTTCTATCCGTTGTTCTTCTTCTCCTTCTGGTATCCCTATTATACCGATATTATTAAGTTTCATATTGTCTTGCATTTCTCTTCACCCCTCTTCATTCTTTCTGAGCCTCTTTTCCTTTTCTTGTCTTTCTGGGTGATTTTTTTCTACTTTGTCCTCCAACTTGCTGATCCAATCTTCTGCCTCATCAATCCTGCTTTTGATTCCTTCCTCTGTGTTCTTCAGTTCATCAATTGTATTCTTCATTTCCTCTTCACTCTTGTTTATGTTTTCTATTCCTTTTTCATGTTGGTATAGTTTTCAGTGAGTTCACTGCAGTTCTCCTGTAGTTTCTGGTAGCTTATTGTGAGCTCACGGAACTTCCTGATAGCCAGTTCTTTGAATTCAATAAAGATAGCTGACTTGCTTCCATTTCATTTAGCATTCTTTCTGAGGCTTCCTCCTTTCCTTTTATTTGGGGATTGTTTCTTTGTATTCCCATTGTTTGTGAGACTGTTCTTGTTATCTTCCGCTTCTTAAATGGATTTGTTCTGGTTCCCAGGGTTTATGGTGTGAACTGCTGTGGTAGAATACCTATGAGATTCAGTGGTGCAGTCTCCTTCAGGTATCCTGGTGTTCACCACTTCCAGCCACTCTTTTTTGTGATCAGTTGGAGGGGGAGGCAAAATGGTTTAAGACAGCAGAAGAGTATTCTGTTATATTGACAGTAGCAGCTGGTATAGAAGAGATAGGAGATCTTTTGGCTATGTTCTGTGTTAACCATGATCTTCAACTCAACTAGCCACTTTTAAGAAAGGATGGGAAGAAGATAAGACTCTTATTGGGGAGGGAAGTGTTGTGAGTTGGATCTAGAAAGCAGTGAGGTTGTGGGAGGTCAGATTCTGGGGTAAAGTGAGAGTAAAGGATAGTGAATAAATGTAGTGTGTGAGAGAATAGCATTATCCTCTACAGTCATAGAGTTCAGGAGACTGTGATGTGAGCTAAAATCCAGGAAGGGTGCTGTGAAGTATTTACAATTGTGTGGAACAGCAATTATTTACAATAATATTAGAGCAACATTCATATGCCAGAATCTATGTGTTCTGATTAACATGAATAGGGGGTATAGGACTTTGAGTAGTGTGCTGATCGAACACAAGTCACGTGAAGGACAGTAAATTAGCAATACATTGTGAAAGAGAGAACAGGGGAAACCTATGAAATGGTACAATATAACCCACCAAGCAAAGAAGACTATACAGAAAGAA
>PVKM010007717.1:12126-40931 GCA_004027735.1 Carollia perspicillata | reverse complement strand
TATCTGAAAAGAGGGTCTTTAGGAAATAATTACGGTTAAATGAGGTCATAAGGTGGAGCCCAAATCCAATAGGACTGTGTTTTTTTAAGGAAAGGAAGATTCTCGCTCCCCTCCACCCCCATCCCCCTGCAATGTGAGGACACAGCACAAGGCAGGCAGGAAGAAAGCTCTCACCAGACACTGAATAGGCCCCAACCTTGATCTCAGACCTCCAGCCTCCAGGCGGAGAGAAATAAATTTCTGTTGTGTAAGACACCCAGTCTGTGACATTTAGTTAGGCAGCCTGAGATGGCTACAACACGACACTTCCTTTTCCATGCCTGGATTTTAGATCTCTCCCAAATAGCCTGTTTTAAGTGATCACTTTTATTTCTTTTTAGAAACAGTTTTATTTTTCAAAGATCTTTACAACTGTTACCTAAAATAACAGACACTTTTATTTACTTTAAATTTTTCCTTAAATTGTTTTTCTTTTCCTTTAATGTCTGGTTCAAAGTCTTACTCAGTCAGGGCACATTTAGACAGATGTTACTCCTCTGTTACTCTAGCAAAGATTCTTTAATGGCACGTTCCAGCACATTACTTCAGTGTGGCGCAGGGGGGTTGCAGTACTCTGAGGGTGTGCTGATACACAGGGGAGCAGCCCTCAGGAGAGGTTTGGCAGTTTGTGCTAGAAGCCTTAAAGACACTCTTGTCTTTTGATACCATAACTGCACTTCTAGGAATCTGTCCTAAGCCAATCATGCCAAGAAGATTCTCTAGGCAAGGGTGTTTGTCATACAATAAATAACAAATGAAGCTGCAAAGCCAGTGAAGCTATGGCAGTCGACATGTTGGGATACTGTGGAACCACTAAGAGAATATTTACAGAAGGTTTTCAATTATCCAGGGGAAATTCTGATAATACAATTAGAAAGAATGCACACTATGACTCTGCAGTTATGGTTTTACAACTCTGAATACATGTGTGTGTTTGAACATTTGTAAGTAAATTAAAATTTAAATTGTGATGATTTTTAATCTTTTAGCTTTTATCCCTTTCTAATTAATTTACAATAAGCAAATATTATTTCTAGAGTTAGAAAATAATATTATGTTTTAAAAATGTTTTGATGGGAGGCTCCATAGTACTTTCATATACTGTCAGATTTATCTTCCTACTATGGACTCAGAGTAATCTGTTTACTGTGCCTATGGTAGCTCTGAGTTCTCACTTATTTTAGGCATGACTTTGTTTTCATTGCTTTTCTTTCCTGGGAAATAAAACATTTCCTTATATACCTGACTCTATTCCTCCTACTACCCAGACTGCAGTCACAAGTAACATTCTCTGCAAAATTTTCTAATCTCCAAAAGCATGATTCTTTTTTATGACAAATTTTAGGGATGCAGTTTATTTTAGTAACAAATGTTCACATACAATAAGAGGGTATGAAAGGTATGAAAAGTCCCTTCCTGCTGTGCATGAAATTGCTAGCACAAAGGATTATTTCTTAGGCTGATCCCAAAATTCAAAGATTGTGTGTTCTCTGGTCTGTACTCCTCTGGAGCTCACCTAATGCCAAGCCCCTAGAGGGCACTGAATATAAGTATTTAATTGAATGGACTCTTTGAAAGCTCTTCAGAACAGCCTTTAAAGTAACATTTTGTAGTGAGCATCCATGGATATGGCCTTAACATCTCTATATCCTCATTTTATTTAATTGCATTGAATTTATAGTAAGAAGATTGTTATGAATTCTTCCTAAGTGCTTCAATAGTAATTTTGGCATATTGATTAGATACTATTTGTCTACATGAGAACTATGTAGACGTGTTCTTATGTCTAAATGCTTGGCTGCATTTCCAACTATTGTTTAATTATAGTTTTATTCCCCCAGGTACAGCCAACCTGTTAAGTATTTTATAATACTATGTAATAATATGGTCTTGCATTTTTACTCTTTAGGAAGTATTTGCCTTTTAATATGTCAGTTATGAAAATATCAATGATAAATAATAAGTTGAGTATTGTTAGACTGTTATTCTCAATTTTTGATTGATATAGTTAAATTGGCTGATTCATTTAAGAATCACAATAAATTGTCAAAATTCTCCTAGATAAGTGTAATCACTTGTGAAATCCAATAGTGCTATGAAATTTTTATTTCTTTAAAAAATAACTAGTCATTATAAGTACATGATGTTTATAAAAATAATTGGCTTAGGGTTACTTTAACTTTTACGATTATTACTATGAGCATTTTATTGCCCACTGGAGTTTTAAACTTGGTGCTAACTAAATCATTTTTAGCACTTTCATTTAAAACAATTTCTAATGCAACTTGGAAAGTCTTCAACATTTAAAAGAATTTCCAATACCAAGGGTCTTCTTTGATGAGTGATAATTCTTGCTGGGTATCAAATCCCATGTTTAGTTTCCAAGCCTCACTGCAGTAGCAGTGAATAATCACATTGTCGTTTATTTAACATCTCTAGCTTGTGTATGCTCTGCCTTCCAAAAATCTCAGTGAGAAAATATGCACACCTATGTTTCTACTACCACCTTTACTGTGATATGAGCCTTAGGGTGAGAAGATAACAAGGTAGAAGTCTAGTTTTCAAAGTTTTATTTCAGTGAAAGGAATCTTGATTGAGACATATTTATGAAAAGAAGAAAATCTGAGCCAAATTGTTTTATTAGAGAACTTAAAACAGCTTTTTAAATTTAGCAACAACAACAAAAAAATGTGTGACCCCTGCCATACAGCATCATACCATGGTTAAGAGATAGTAATAGAGTACAATAATCCATTCAGACATATTTAGCCTATTTTATTAGTAGGTTAATTAAGGAACCGTTGAAATTTGTTATCTGTCCTTTTAATAATTATCTCAAGAAATGATTATTTGTCCTAACAATCTCAGGCAGCATCCTACTCTTCAAACTCATTTAACATAAATATTTTAAAAATTGCTTGCTTTCCCTCCTTGTCTCTTAGACCCTGACAGCACTTTGATGTTTCTACTCCAATAAAAACCAATCAGCTTTTCTAAATAAACTCAGCCTTAAACATAAACCTTTATCTGTAATAAATAGACCTTCACTAATCTAGCAACATAGAATGACTGTACTTGAGATGCTTACGAAAAGTGCACTTCTGAATTTCTTGTCACCCAATTTCCTTTTAAAATGTGTAGATAGAAGCAGCATTTATGACAGAGTTTGTAGAGGATATGCAGTTCACTTGTTCCTCCAGAAATGCCAAAATGAAGAATGCTTAAATGTACCTTTGGCCCCTGTATTACTGAAACACAGTTTTCCACCATGCCATCAGCCTCTACACAGGGTTACTTTAAAATAAGAAACAGCCATATGAAACTTGATTGTATTAGTTTGAAGGTCTGGAGAAAGGTTTTCAACTTATTACATAGGGTCTTCTTTATGAAAATCTTATGAAGAGGTACCTCTTTTATCTTAGGATCAGTTCTTCTGAGCAATTGCTCAGCTTTTATTTTATGGAAATTGAATTTTGTAATGGCTGTTTCTTGCCTTTTGCATTCACTGTTAGAAAACTTAAAACTAAATAAATGACTCAAGCCCTCTAATTGTACTAGTATGATTTCAGATTCACTTTTATATCCTTGCCCTTTTATTGCCTTTTTGTGTATTTTTATCTTTTAAAAATTTTATAACTTTCTATGTTAGGGTATCTTATTAAGATATTTTCAAACATTTTTTGAAATAAGGTTGTATATAAACATAGAAAATCCTTTTGGGATTTATTTACTGTAGCAATAAAGTTATCAGAGATTTTTTTCTTTTATTGAGAAATTCGCCTCTTTCACCTTTAATAATTCTGATGAGACCTTGGTCTTTCCCTGATGTTTGTGGTATTCCTGATCATTGTTTTAGAGAACAGAGCACTCCAGGAAACAATACTGATATAAAAAATTCTGAGATAAACTTAATCAACTTAACTTGCTAAAGGCATCTTCCATTGTCTTCTTTCAGTGTATATTTGATAGATACAGTCCATTCATTTTATGAAGTAACCAAAAGGATTATCCATTCCTTTTCCACCTTCTTGACTCATTGATTCACAGCTTCTCTCAGTGTGCAAAAACACACTGACTCTATGCACTATTGCAATTGCTTTTTCTAAAATATAATTTGTCATCAGGTCGTGTGGTTAAAAAAAGAATTGTGAACCCTCTTGATTTTTTTAGAATTAGTTTTAAAATTTATTTTTTCCTGAAAAAATTTGAAATTTTCTTCATTCAATTCTTTATGTAATTCCAACTCATCATGCATATTGGCATTTCTCAAGAATTTTAACTGGCACATATTCTTATCTGCTACTATTATTATATAACTGATTTTTTTTTGGCAGGGAAGGTGGATTTAATTTCTTTCTAGCTGCATTACAACACACTGTTTAAATGGGTCCTTTTTTTCCTCTTGTTCCTTTCAAGGGCTTTTAACAAATTATTTTGGTCCTAGAAGTTTATCCCTTTCATCATACTTTCTTCAGGATTATGTTTGGAGAAATAATATTTGAGTCCAGTGGCAGGTCTGAAAAATAACAACCAAGTTTAAATAAGAGATCATTTCAACAACAAGAAAAACTTTCCTTGTTCAGAACAAAATTTTTATTATTTCCTGCTTGTGAATTCTATTTAAAAATTCAAGTAGGTCTTCACTGGATAAGTGCTCTATACATGTAATATATTACAAGACTCTTCGAGTTACAGTCCATTTTACTCACATTTATTCTAGTTTCTGTATGAAAATGATTCAATTGCAAGTATCTAAATGTAAGTGATTTAAGCACATTTATCCAATTATGATGGTGATACTCTGGTACCAGTTTAAATAAAGAATAGTGAAAATGTTATTCTTATGTATCTATATGAAAATAACATGGTGAAACTCTTTATCATCAGCAGAACACCAGTTAGAAGAGATAAAGTCTCAAAGACAAAAATTTAATATATTTTATTATTATAAATACTTAACATTTAATAAATGTATATAATAACATTTAAATATTATGTACATTTAAGCAATATTTTGGTGTTAGTGACATCAGGATCTTGAAAAAAATTACAGAGAAACAGGTTATTTTAACTTTAGAGTACCTATTACTTTATGTCAATTTAATTTTGAGGGGAAGGGCATGGGAATAACAGGTTTTAGTTATCTAAAAGACAAATAAACTAACTGTAATCTTGTAGAAAGGTAAAGTTAGAATGTAAATGTGTTGATTCACACTTTAGTCTCAAATCTAATCTAACATTGAACTTAGGCTTTCTCCCAAATTTTCTTTTTTCATTTTTTCTTGTTTGCATATCTTGAGAAGAATCTTCTCTCTTTTTTTTATTCCCTGCCTCATTAAGCCCATTTCTTTCTCGTATTCCATGTCCTCATATACATTCATCTCTGACTTAAATACAGTCTGCACATACAACCCCAATTCTCTCTCATTACTATTTAATAAGAACTCATTAATTGTTTAAGATTTACTGAGTAGTTATTATATTCTGAGCACCATAGTAGGCAGTGCATCTATAAAAATGAATAATGGATAAACATTTCTCTCAAATAGTTCATAGCCAATAGAAGTCATAGTCATGCAAAGAAATAATTGGTGCATAGAAATATGTGAAATAATTAACAGAGTGATCAGGCCTAGCTAATGTCACTTCATGTTCAGAATCATTGTAGTGCAGCCTTGGGAACAATCATTGGAAAAGGAGAGAAGACCTTTCACAGACACATACAATGAAATTTATTAAAATTGACTTTTGCCTGGCTGAGAAAGGATGTAGGCAACTCTATAGACAAAACTAGCCTAAGTTAAGTATCACACACATGAAATGTCATGACATGCTCAATGAACTGCAGAGCATTAGGTAGAGGGCCAGTATGTAACTCTTGTTAGCTATTGGCGAGGTCTTGGCAGGGTGATGCTTGTTTTCTGATAATTCTGTAGAAGATGGAAAATCATTACAGAATTGTAATCAGAGGAAGGAAATTGTTATATTTTCATTTACCATCATCGTTTTGTTAATTGTGCAGATGAGGAGCAGAAGGGGACGAGGCTGAATAGAGAATGAGAAACCTGTAAGGAAGCTGTTGCTAGGTCTGGGAGAAAACTTTTGCAATGTGACATAGAACACTGGGAATGGAAGAGAGTGAGTGCTTGAGACAGATGCCTAGGCTGAGGACTAGATAGGTCTTGAGTACTGTTTGCTTATGGAAGGGAATATAGAATTATAATTTAGAAATAAACTTCAGGTTTCTAGCTATGTAGGTAGAGATGCTAATAAATTAAGATGGAGACTTTCATTGAAAATATTGCTTCTCACTTAAATGTCTTCCTTTCTCTGCGATAAATTGATATCCCTGAACTGTGATTTACTTATGGCCATGAGACTTCTTTTGTGTAATAAACCATGACAAAGAATGAATGCCAAGTCTCTCTGCAAGGTGAAAGCTCCAATAGCAGGCATCTGATTCACAACATTTTCTTTTCCTTCTACCATGAGACTGGCGATGTTCCAAATGAACATTACTTCCTCCACCTGGATCCCAGGACCAAGAAGACACGCAACACAGCCCTCACGGGCCCAAAATACAGCTTTTTCCTTTAAGTCACTGAGCTATCTGGATCATTTGTTACTGTGCCATAACCTAACCTATCCTGACTGATATGGAGGAATATAACATGAAGAAAGAAGCTCTGGGGAGAAGATGATTAATTCAGTTTTGGACAAGTTAAGACTGAACCTTGAGGAGCCCCTAAAATTTATGGCATTAGAGACCTCACAAGGCATATGTCCATTTCTCTGCTCTCTCTGTTAATTGATTATTCTTTTATTGGTGGTTTACTTGTTTAGAAGTGGCATTGCATAGTTGTTGAAAGTGTGTACTCTAAAACCGCACTGCCTATGTAGGAATCCCAGATCTTTTATCTCGGCATTTTTATGTACTCAGTTTCCTCATCAGTAAAATAAGGATGATCAAACCAACAGTGTACTTCATAAGGTTGCTGTGAGAATTAAAGTGTATATCTGTACTTAGAAGAGTGCCTGGCTTATTGTAAGTGCTATGTAATATATCTGTTACTATGTTTGTATAAATAATTGGGTCTTTCCAGATAGTAGATGAATATGAAGGTAGATGTGCTTATAAGATATTTTACTTTCCCCTGAGACTGTAAGAAAAACTAATGAAGGAAAACATTTCCAGGCTTACCTTTAAAAAATGCTCTATTGAAAATATCTTTTAGCATTTACTTTAAAGTGAAATTACATTAATTTTAAAAATATGTCCTAAAATTTGATTTGCTCATTGGCCTTAGTAATGTACATATCTAGTCTTTATGAAATGTGGAACAATTCAAGACTAAATGATTCTTTGAAAATGTTTGATCCAAGAAGTATAAACATGTTAAGTGATTGATTAAAATAAGAAAGAAGTTTTGGTAGAACATACTCTGGAAAAATATTGAAAATTGTTCTGTTACTCTTGGATTTCTTCCTCTTCTTGAAGGACCCAGTATTCTAAATTTCTGTCATTGCCCATTGGCTTCTCACCTCTCTACAATGTTGCTTTTTCCTGGGAAGCAACCTGGTCTAGTCTAGAGCAGGTATTAACATCAGCTCTGCTAAGTTTGAAACTTCCACTTCAGAGGGAATACCCAAAGCTCCAAGCTTGAGGTATTCTACTTTAACTGCAAAATTCTGCTTTTTTATTTTTGTGTTCCAAGTGTGATTGAATGTAGATAGCATAGGAGTACAGAGGACCACAACCATGTTGGCTGGAGTCAAATTCCACTCTGCTATTAATCAATCATGTACCCTAAAGTTTTGATGTAAAATGCAATAATAAGGACATCTATGTCATAGGTTGTGGGAATTAAATGAGTCAATATTAAAAAAAGCGGTAGGACAGTTCCTGCTATAACAAAAGTATTCAACATATTCAAATATGTTGATATTTGAAAATATTTTTTCTGCTAAAAATAATTATTTATCAAAAAGTATCTAAAACACAGGAGATATTTCTTTCAACATTTCTGTTTTCCATTCTCATTATGCAAATTCAGAACCACCAGAAAACACTGCATACATATTTTTAATTGGTCTGCTCTAAAAACTAGTCCAGTTAAAACTGTTAGTTGAAATGATCATGAAGCAAGCAGGTTAAGTGACAATGACATGAGTAAGCAGGTAACATTGTTAGCACCACATACATCAACTCAGGAAGGTGCCCACCTCTACCGCCTACCTGAACACTGCTGTCAACCATAAAAAAATTACCTACATTTCCTTTTTCTTCACAATTAGAGGACATTTAAATTAAGTGTTTTTTTAAGAGGCTATAATGGATGAGGTATTCTGTGAAGCATGATAAAAATGTGTTTCATGATAAAAATGTGCTTTAAAAATGTGTTTTTAAAGGGCCTTTGCCCTTTAAAAATCTAAGCTCCTTGGTCCATATATTCTCTCCTTCCAGTTTCCACTGAGCTTTGAGAAGGACATGCTGCAGTCGTGAGTAGATGTGGACAAAGTGGACAGTGTGCTTTATCCAGATGAGTGATCTAAGTACCAAGTTTAAAATGAAAGCACAAACAATGGCTCATCAATCACATGTTCTAGACAAGAATGAAAGCCCTGCATGTAATTTAGAGAAATCTTTACTGGATGGACAAAGATAATTTTTTCCTATTTTAAAATAGTATAAAGTATGTAATCCCCCAATTTTCTATCTTTTTTCACTTCAAAGAAAACATAATTATGGTTTTATTACAATTTACCTCTTTGGAGTAATCTGATTAGCTTACTTTGTTAACTATAACCATGGTGAATAGAAATACTATTTAATGACTTTTAGCCCTGGCTACTGTAGCTCAGTGGACTGAGCTTGGGCCTGTGAACCAAAGGTCCACTGGATCAATTCCCAGTCAAGGCACATGCCCGGGTTGCGCACCAGGTCCCCAGTAGTGGGTATGCAAAAGGCAACCACATATTAATGTTTCTCTCCTTCTCTTTCACCTTCCCTTACCCACTCTCTAAAAATAAATAAGTAAAATCTTCATTAAAAAAGTGATACCATTTAATAACTTATAAAAGATGGATTTCTAAATGTCATGTGTCAGGAAGTGCTCAGATTTTTTTCTTTGAATAGTATTTGTTTTGGATATGTTATAACATTAACTTTTTAAAAGGCATCTTTAAGTTACAACTTTTTCTATCAAAAAAAAAGAACCCTGAAGTATTATAGTTCTCTCACCAGAGAAAAAGGAAACTGTACAAGGGTATTAAACTGCAGGCAATCAGGGATAGCAATAACATACAAACTAGAATATACTGAGATCAGAAAGGTCTCAGTTGTCAAGCTGGCTTGTTGTCGGCTAGCATGTTTTATTATTGGAATTAGAAAGGGTGCCTTTCTAAAGGGCAAAATAAATGTTCAGAAAAATCAAACAATTTCATCAAGTAACTGACTCTAATCCCTCAAATGACAGAGAAACACAAGCAGGGAGAAAAGACACTAGAGGCCACCAGGGCCAGGCTGAGTCAGAAACTCAGCAGGCCCACAGGCCTGGAGGCTAGTCAGGAAGGGTGTTAAAAATCAGCCAGGGAGGAGGAGAAAGGTATGAGCAGACGCTGCTGTTCTGATCGATCCTGATTGATTAGCTACAGGATCCCTAGCTAGCAACTGTTGCTTTTATGATCTGTGGGGATGTGAACATTTGCTGGAGTGGCCCCGCTGAGAGGGCCAGGACAAGAAGAAACACTTCTATAACCTCAGGGTCACCTTTCTAAGCTTTGGTAGGGTTAGCACTTCTCTGGCTTTGCAGTGTGAAGATAACAGGCATTTTGTTTTTTGTTTTTGTTTTTTTGAGCTCATATTCTTTATATTACTTGAGGTTTTTCTTTTACTGTGACTTGGCTCTTCTATCGCATATTCAACTCAGTTTAGAAGAAAGGCACTGAAGATCTCAGTGGCTTAAAAAATTATTTCTTGCTTATGGTGTATAGGGAAGACATGAGCAGGGGCTCATGTACAGGTGTACATGAGCAGGGGTACAGGTGGCTCTGCATTATACATCACTCAGGGATCCAGTATGGCCCCGGGTCCAGCACCTTGCAGCTCTGCTCTCTGAACCTCAGGCCTCTACTTCCCTGTGGCAGGAGGGGAGAGTATAGAACTCAATACACACACTTGACTGCTGTCCAGAGTGGATGCATGTTACTTTAGCTCATGTTTCATTGGCCATTTTTAATTATATGAAAATGAAAACACGTGAAATATTTGGTGAAATTATGATTTCTCACAGAAGGGACAAGGTGCTGCTGGGCAGAGACTCTAAGAATGTTTTATGCAATGAGATGGATCTGTTTAATGGAATACCTTGAAGAAAGCCATCACTGGCAGCTTTGCTCACTTTAAATGGACTCAATTAGCCACTGTTATCTTTAGCTAGATGTCACTTCCCATTTAGATCATTTCCTGTGATGGCTTTTTATGATTTTTGTATTTTCTTTTGCACAGTGGAGTCAGCAATTGCACATGCCTGCTCTCATGTATGATGGTGTGATGCTTCATAATGCTGCACAGGGACCACGGGGATAGAATCTGCTTTGATTTTCACAAGTGGCATATTATGACAGGTGGAAAACTTGTCTTTCAAATGTGCAAAGATTTTAGAAATACTTTTCTGGAATTTTCAACTGGTCATTAGCCTTACAAGTAATAGCCAATGGTTAGATGAATCTGGACAAAAGTATTTGCATGCTGGTTAGGAATTTTGTTCTCTAGTCAAGAATAATGTATAGATGAAAAATCGTCTTAATAGAGTGATTTTTGTCCTATTACTCAAATGATTGATGGTACCCTAAAACCTATTATTCATAGGCAGGTAACATTTCTCAAACTTCTCTCTTGCTAAAGATCAGAGATGGGATTCATGAGGCCATAAATCTAGATAGGACATTCTCACTTAGCACATGGGCAGATGTTCTCTTAATCAAGGCCAGTTTACATTACTAGTTCAGGTAAAGAAACATTTAGGAAAGATACTGGGGCAGCTCAGAGGATCTCAAAACAAGAATTTATTGACTTTGAGTCATGTACCCCACTAATAAAATGACATAGACACAAAAACATATTTTTATGTTTCTAAATTGCTGATTGAGCAAAGTATATCTCAAGCCATAGATTAATTTATCTTGTCTTCCCCTGATCCAATCAGTGGTGTTTACAGGCTATGGGGTAGGGTGGGCGTCAAGATTGCACTTAATTTTAGTAGCCAC
The DNA here is from genome assembly GCA_004027735.1 of Carollia perspicillata. Classification (NCBI taxonomy): domain Eukaryota; kingdom Metazoa; phylum Chordata; class Mammalia; order Chiroptera; family Phyllostomidae; genus Carollia; species Carollia perspicillata. The sequence goes on along the minus strand of PVKM010007717.1, from coordinate 29,624 downwards.
CAGGACTAAGCTCATAGACAGTTTCTTTAAAGAGGTGTGGGTATGGAGACAACATTTGTTGCTGTTACTATATAATCTCTTATCAGGAACTTATTTATCTGAAGCAGGTATAAGAAAAAGCATTCTAGTATGTTGTTCTAAGTACTATGGTATATGTGTATCCTTGTTTTCCATAGGTAAAAACCCTCCACTGCCTAGTGGAATTATGAAAGAATATTCTTTGTGACTCAACCTTTAAAGTTTCATTAATGAAGTTAAAATATAGATCGTTATGTTAGAAATCTGTGTGTATGCAAGCACATGTGTGTGTGTGATTTGCAAGCCTTCAATAACACGATGGAAAAATGAAATGCAGTTAAAATGCTTAATTACTTATATTTGGATTCTGAATTTGCTACTTATGATACCCTTAATTACTGATATCATTTTGACTAAATTATCTAAACTTACTGAGGCTGTTACTTCATTAAAGATCAAAAAAATGAAGTGTTAAAGGTCAAGATGGCAGCATAGGTAAAAGCTATACTCAAATCCTCCCACAAAACACATAAAAACTACAACTAAACTACAGAACAACCATCAGTCAGAACTCACAGATGGGCAGCTTTCTACCAGACAGGAGTGGTAGCAGAGGCCAATGTCCCCACATAAAGCCAGTAAGCAGGAACCATGTCTGAGTCTCTATCAACCTTTTTAGCATTGTCAGTCCTACTCTGGTGATTCCCTGAGATCCTGTTCTACTCAGTTTGCAGGCCCACCCAAGACTTTTCCGTATAAATAGCCTGCTTTGGTTAATGCTTCAGATTTTCCTAAAATCTCTGAATAAAGTAGCATTGGGCCTTGCCATGCCGCATACTTCAGTCTAAGTAGCTACAGGCCCAGCTCTAGTGCCAGCTGGCCTTAGATCTCAGTTTATCCTCTCCTGGGCACTTCCAAGCCAAACACAAGTAGCCATCATCTGCAAATTGCTTTGTAGCTTATGCTTGGTGTCCCCTCACAGGGTGCAGGTGGTGACTGATCTTAACTTGCAACTCCCAGGAGAACCCAGAACCAGGGTACTTGGTGGACAACTTCAGACTATACTGAAGTATGACCCAATAACCTCCAGGAATGACACACTCAAGGGGTTAATTCAATGGGGACCAGAATCCCTCTAAAGTAAGTCTTACTTTTTGGCATTGGGCCCTCAACAGCTGATCTTCCATGGTGGTCACAGCCAAAAGGCATGGGGGTAAACCCTTCACATTGACATGCCAACAGCAATCAAGGCTCAACTACAACAGGAGGGTGTACACAACCCACACTGGGGGGGGGGTATGGGTCAAGGGAAAGGAACACACCTGAGTGCCCAGTTCAGGTGCTAAGGGAGGCTGTACTACTGTACTCTAGAAGACACCTACTGCATAAGTCCACTCTACCAAGACATAGCAGCTCTACCTAATACATAAAAACAAACACAGGGAGGCAGCCAAAATTAGGAGACTAAGAAATGTGTCCCAAACAAAAGAACAAAACAAAACTCCAGAAAAGGAACTAAACGAAATGGAAATAAACAGTCTACTGGATGCAGAGTTCAAGCACTTGTTATAAGGATGCTCAGTGAACTCAAAGGAAGACTAGATGTACTTAGCAAGAACTTCAACAAAGTGATAGGAGACACTTAAAAGTGGAGATAGAAAACATAAAAAAAAACAAGTCAAAAATGAGGACAACACTATTTAAAATGAAGAATATGTTATAAGGAATCACCAGTGGATTAGATGAAGCCGAGAATCAAATCAGAGTTTCAGAAGTTAAGAAGGAAAAAAACACTCATCACAACAGCAAAAATAAATTAGAATCCAAGAAAATAAGGATAGTGTGAGAAGCCTCAGGGACAGCTTCAAATGTAGCAAGATTCATATCATGGGGTTTCGAGAAAGAGAAGCGAAAAAGCAAAAAATTGAAAGCCTATTTGAAAAAAGAATGACAAAAACTTCCCTAACCTAGTGATGGAAATAAGCATACAAGTCCAGCAAGTGAAGAGAGTCCCAAGCAAAATGAACACTATTATGACATATCATAATAGAACATCTAATAGAACAGCATCTATTATGACATATCATAATAGAAATGCCAAAAGTTAAAAAAACAAAGAGAGAATATTAAAAGGAACAAGAGAAAAGCAGTTATAATGTAGTCTGACTAAAAGGGAGCGCTCATAAGACTGTCAGCTGATTTCTCAACAGAAACTTTGCTGGCTGGAAGAGATTGGCAAGAAATATTCAAAGCGATGGAAAGCAAGGACCTGCAACCAAGATTACTCTACCCAGCAAAATATCATTTAGAATTGAAGAACAGATAAAGAGCTTCCCAGACAAGAAAAAGGTAAAGGGTTTCATCATCACCAAGCCAGTATTACAATAAATGTTACAGGATTCTTTAAGAAGAAGAAAAAAATGGCATAATAAAAATAAAAAATGGAATGATAAAATGGCAATAAATGAATAACTAGCAACAATTACTTTAAATGGAAATGGACTAAATGCTCCAATCAAAAGACACAGATGGACCTTGAGAATGTTATACTAAGTGAAGTCAGTCAGAAAAAGCTAAGAACCGTGTGATTACACTCATATGTGGGATATAAAATTGAAATTCAGAGATTCAGTCAGACAACAGTATGGCAGTTACTAGAGAGAAGGGGTTGGTGGTAGTAGAGGATAAAGAAGGCCAAATATATGGTAATAGAAAATGATTTGACTGTGGGTGGTGGATATGCAATGCAATATACAGATCATGTATCGCAGTAATACACACTTGAAACATATATGACTCTATTAACAAATGTCACCCCAATACATTTAATTTAAAAAGACATATTGAAGCTGAATGGATAACAAACAATACCCTTACATATGATGTCTACATAGGGACTCACTTCAGATCCAATGATACACACAGACTAAAAGTAAAAGAATGGAAAAAGATATTTCATAAAAATGTAAATAAACAAACAAAACCTGGGGTAACAATACTTACACCGGACAGACTAGATCTACAAAACAAAATAAATGAATAAGCAGAACATAAATAGACTTGTAGATACAGAGAACATTTTGATGGTTGCCAAATGGGAGCAGGGTTGGGGAGAATGGATAAAAAATGTGAAGTACAAAGTTTCAGTTACAGAATAGTCAGAGGGATGTAAAATACAGTATGGGGATATAGTCCATAATACTGTAAAAACTATGTAAGAGTTCAAATGGATACTAGATTTATCAGGATGACTCCTAAGTAAGTTATATTCTTTCTAATCATTGGGTTGTACATCTGAAACTAAAATGATATTGTATGTCAACTGTAATTGAAAAATTCAAAAAATATTTAAGTCAAAATAGAAAGATAAACAACAGTAAAGGGCAAGACAGAGAATTAAAAACATATTTAATTATTTTATGATTTTTTAAATAAAAATATAGAAAGTAAAATCTCACTTCTACTGAAAAAATAAAAATAAATGAAGTGTTGGGTTTCCACAATGACAATAATTCTTTAGCTTAAAATTTGAGTTATTTTCCAAACGGGATCAAGGTAAGGGATGCTGCTGTAATACTGGACTCTAAAGATCTTGGAAGGAATGTCTTACTCTTAGTGGCCTTGAACTTAACTCCACCCCCAAGCCCCAACACACTCACACAGCCACTCATAAAGCATATTACCACCTGTGATAGGCTGAAAAATGGTCCCCCAAAAGATATTCACCTCAACTCCCTGGAACCTGTGAATGCTAACTTGTTTGGGAAAAGGGTCTTGGCATGTTTAATTAAGTCAAAAATATTGAAATGAGATCATCTTGATGGACCCTGAATCCAATGACTAGTGCTTTCAATGAGAGACCTCCCCAGAACAGACACACAGAGGACACAATGATGTGGCAGTGCAGGCAGAGACTGGAGTGATGTAGCCGCAAAATAAGGAAACCAAGAAATGCCAACAGCCACCAGAAGCTGGAAGAGGCGAGGATGCAGTTTCCCCTAGTCTCCGGAGGAGTATGGCCCTGTCTTGCCGGTATCTTCATTTCAGACTTTGTTCCTTCAGAACTGTGAAGGACAACATTTCCATTGTTTTAAGGCACCAAATTTGTGACAGTTCTGTACAACAGCCACAGAAAACTAGCACACCTCCATGTCTTTACTCATTTCATCCTCTTTTGCCTTTTTTCTGTGAAGACAATTTAGAGTCTTATCTACTTTCGAGGACCTGTTTCACTATCATTTCTTGTTTAATGCCTTTAGATTTCTCCCATACTCAGAAATAATGATTAATCTCACTTCCTCCTATGGCATTTTATTTCTATGTCTTTAAAACACTTCTCATATTCACTATTTACCTTCCCATTCTGCTTCAGTGCCTACCTGATTCCTGGAATAGAGTCAGCATTGCATCACTATTCCCTGCATAATTATGGCAGTATGGCTGCTAATGCTGGAATAGGACCATTCTTTGAAGAATCACATGTAGTGTCAGTTACTAACCTCCTGAATATTTGAATACTTATTTAGAAGTCACTTTACAGAGACAGTCTTAAAACTAGGTGAGTGGATAGCTTGATGGATTAAGAGTGACAGGAAAAGAGAGAAGGTTAAAAAGCAATTTTAAAATGGCACTTACATTAATATCTTGTTAATTAAGTATCTCTAAAACACAATTGCCACATTTTAAAATTTATTTACATCATACCTGATTCATAAAAAGGGTGCTCTGGGCTATGTACTGAATGATTCCAAATATATGAAATTCTGGAAAAGACTGAACTATGGGGGCAGTAAAAAGTCAGTGTTTGCCAGAGTTTGGGATGGGGAAGGGGTGAATAGGTAGAGCACAGAGTGTTTTTAGGGCAGTGAGAATAACTGATGCTATACTGATAGACACACCATGATGTGTTTGTCTGAAACCTTTAGAATGCATGATGCCAAGCATGACCTCTAGTGTAAACTGTGGACTTTGGATGATAATGATATTTCAGTGTACATCCATGACTGTAACAAATGTACTGATCTGGTGAGGGATGCATGTATGCATGTGTGGGGCTGAGGGTGTATGGGAAATCTCCATGCCTTCTTCTCAATTTGGCTGTGAAAACTAAAAGTGCTTTAAAACATACAACCCTTCATAATAATGAAAAGTAGGGGTAGGTATGAGGAGATGGGAAACATTGAAGAATATATCCCCTATAGCAGAATTTGAGACACCAGGAGAAGCAATTCAATGGCACATCTCTTCAGTCAGTTCACAGAGGCTATTATTGCCTAACAAAGTGGACATGTGGGTGGTAGATGAGATACAGTCTTAGGTGAACTAAGAACTCAAACCTTCACGTATTCTAATGCTATGGAACCCCCCCCCCCCCACACACACACAGCTGTCCTTCCATAAACGGTGGAATTAAAGGCTGTAGCCACGTACTTCCTGAAAGCAAATCACCTCTCTGAAACTATTTCATCATCTGTAAAAGGAAGGGTTAATGTGCTTACTTGGGGAAACTGCCCACCCCCTATTCCTATGTCATACTTATACTAGAACACTATCGCCCTGATGATATCTAAGGAAACCAGAAGGGAAACATTATTGGGCCACCCAAATGTTAATTTTTATTTTGTGGAAATTCTTAGCACTATAATTACGCCGTAGCAGAATTCCACATGCCTAGAATTATACCCATGTGTCATGGTATATCAGTTATTGCATAGTTGTGCTTAAATATCTTCCCTTAAGAACCTCCTTTTAAAATGTTGCCTAATTGTCCTTATCCAGGTGAAAATGTTGTTTATAACTTCAGCTTTAGGAATTATATTTGGAAAAAAAGATCAAAGGACTTTAAAAAGAAGAAAGCTTATTTTGTACCTATAAAAAATATCCTACCTGAGACAAGCATTAAAATATATATTTAATTCCCAATGGAACTTTTTTGAGAAAAACATAAATACAAATGGAGTAGGCTTAGAAGAGAAATTAAGTTTCAATATAGTGCCCTAGTTTCTTTCTGAATGCTGTAACATATATTTTTTAAAGGGATAACAGGCATAAAAGAAGAGCAGGAATGGTCGCATGGATGGTCTAACGTTATTCACACAGAGTAGATCTATTGTTTACAATGTACCTAAGTGCTGACCCCACATGGATGCCTGGGACTAATGCTCCCTGAGACAATCATCATTAATCCCAGGGCTAATACAGGCTTCTCCAACATATGCCGTCATGGAAGAACTATATTGCTATATTGCTATATTGCTAAGAACTATATTGCTTGAGTCAATTCCTAAGTTATTTAGTCATTTAGCAAAATGTAGTGAGCAATCTTCTTTATAAAGACCAATTTCAGGTTCTGTAGGAGTTACAAAGAGAAGTTAGATGGATTGTCCAAGGTTGGGAGAAGAAAAAAAGAGGGACAGGAAAATGGAAAAGAAGAGAAACCAATGGAGATCAGGAGAACATCTGTAGTGTGAGTTTGGCTCAGGTATAAACCAGGGAACCTGAGGTTCCAAGTGTAAAGTCTGGTGTTAGTGATGATGTCTCTAAATTATGTCTGGGGGGAACCTTACACTGAGCTCCATTCAGGAATCAGAATGTGGGGAATATTTGAAAAGTTTTCAAAATAAACAACATGGATTCAACACCTTGGCAATTATTCAACAATCTGACATTAAAGAATACACAGACACTTTTAATCTGTTATCTCATTTAACTTCAAAACAATCCCATAGAATATCTATTGTTATCTTGATTTTAGAGATGAGAAATATGAGACAAAATAATTAAATAACCAGGTGATAACTCTGGCAAGCAGTAGAGCCAGGAATGCATGTTCTTTCTATCCTCATCATAAAAATTCCCAAAGAAAGATGAAGTACTGATTTTTGTTATTGTTTTTAAAATTAGGGTATGGTTAGCTTAATGTCTTTAAGACGACTCAAGTTTCACTATCATTACTCACTGTCCCTTTGAACATGTTTATGACAGGAAAAACTTAGGGCCTCAAATCCATAGGTGATATTCTCCTTCAATCAGTGTCAAATGCTTGCACTTCATTCATTTTCTTAACAAATATTTACTGAGCTCTTTCTGTATGGTAAATATTCAGGTGCATTATACATATACATCAATTAATAAAAGTTACAAAAATGCCTGCTCTAAAGAAACTTACATTCTATTTAGGAAAAGATGAGAATAATAAAAAATACAATACAGAAGCAAAGTAAATCGTATATTGATTAGAAAACATATAGGGCAATAAATACAAGAAGGATAATGGTGATCTAGAGTACCAGCAGTAAGAGTGAGGTTTATTCACACAAAGTAGATATAGTTTACAGTGTACCTAAGTGCTGATCCCACATGGATGTTGCGTGGGTGGTCAAGGTCGGTGTCACTGAGAAGATGAAATCTGAGCAAACACCTGACTCAAGTGAGGGATTTGACGAAGCCGAGTGATAAAGGGGCTGTTAGAATTAACACTCTAAGGCAAATGTGTCTAGATTCTTTGAATGTTAAGGAAGCCAGCATCACCCATTATAATGACTGAAGGGGAAGATAGGAAAAGATAAGTCGAAATTAAGTGGAGGAGGAACTGATTGTGAAAGACATTCCAGGTCATTGCCCAGACTTGCTGAGTTAAATGGTGAGATAATGCAGAAATTTGAGGAAAAATGTGATATGACAAGTTTTTACAATATTATATTGTCTAACATGTTGTCAAAATATGTAGGAAGGAGTCCTGCATGGGATTGAAGTAGGACTTATAGGGTTGAAGTAGGAAGACCTACTAGTTGACTCTTACAATAGGTGAGAGGTATGAGTGGCCCAAACCAGTGTGGAAGTAGTGAAAGGAATGGGAACAGATTAGATTCTGGATATTTTATAGACATTGATTCAACATATTTGAAGTGCATTTTATATATGGATTTAAAAGGAAAAAAGAAGATATGATAATGAGTAGGTTTTTTCACCTGAAAAACTGGAAGAATAAATTTCCCATTAAAACAGTGCCTTGGAAAGAAGATGAAAAGACCAGAATTTGTTTTTTCAACATGTTGAGTTTGAAATACTTATTAGATTTTTGTGTTAGTTGTTTGTTGATGCATGGCAAAGTTCCACAAATTTAGCAGCTTAAAATAACAACCAGTTAGTACCTCACATTCTTTGTAAGTCCAGATGGTTTCTGTGTTTAGGGTTTCACAATGCAAAAATCAAGACCTCTTCCAAACTGGCTATTATCTGTAGGCTCTGGGAAAGAAACCATTTCCAGGTTCACTCAGTTTGTTGGCAAGACTCGGTACCTTGTGGTTGTAGGACTGAGTTTCCTAGTTCCTTGCTCAATGTTATCCGTGGGGTCACTCTCCAGGCATTGTTGAGATCCCTCATCTCCAAACACAGTCGTGTTCTATCAAATTCTTCTCTTGCCTCAAATCTTTCTGATTTCCCTGTTTGTTTTTCCCTCACATTGCCAGTTTGAAAAAGGCTCTCTGCTTTTAAAGATCTATTGGGATTATATTACTTTTACTTGGATAATCTGTCTTTTTACAATAAAATAGTGTAAACACAGGAGTAGCATTGGTGGTGGACAAGGATGAAATAGTGAAAACCATGGGAGTCACCATACAATGCTTACTAGTATCCAAGTGTACATATTAAGTAAACAGCTGGATATATGAGCCTGCAGTTTGGGACAAGGTGTCAGCTAGATTTTGTAGATGGTGTTTAAAGGCCTGATGTCTATGTTCCCCACATCCATCCTCCTCAAGTGATTGGAAGTGAGATGACACTCAGCCAAGGGCACAGATGGAGCTACACACACAAGGTTAGACATTTCTAGTACCTAAAATTAACTAAAAGAAACATTTCAGTGACTCATTTTATTGGGTGTAATTTGACTGAAATGTCATATGTGCAGTGATATAATTTTTTTTTTTGCCTAGAAAGCTCGTTTGCCATTATTTATAAGAAATCTACTCCAACCTCAGTAACAGATTGTGGCTGCTCCTTAAAATGTCTATCTGTTCAATCCTAAATAGTGCCCCCTTTTCTTACCATGTTAAATAGGCCTATATCAAAGAAAAATTACATTCTATGTACCTTATTATAAGAAAAAGATGATCAGATCTGTGCTAAGATTCAACATCCACAAAAGCAGAAACCAGGCTGCTCAGGGAGACATTTTTATGGAGCACATCTGGTTGGAATGGCCAGCGGTTAAGAAGAAAGCACTAAGACTTAGATCACTCATCATCTGGTGAATTAATTAACCTGAAGCTTGACTAATGGGAAGCTATTTTGCTGTTAAGGGTGATTAATTAACAAATTCTGCCACTTAGGAATTAGTGCTTATATATGCATATATGTATACTAATACATTAATGTGTGTGTATAAATTGCACTGTTAAATACAATTATTTAAAATATTATTTTCAGGTTGTTTTATAATAGTTTAAATTATTTAAAATAAAAGCAAAGAAACTGCCTTTTCCTGGAAGTTTCAGAGGCTAATAATGAATAGTCCCCATAGACATGTTAAATTGACATCCAATAGAAAAGGAAATGGAGACAGGTGACTCTTTTCTTGTCAAAATCATTAGGCTTAATGCTAGAGTTCACAGGACAAATGAACTGCAGAAGCAATTGTGCACCATGCTTTTGTCATATGACATTCTTCTCATCTAAGCAATGGGGATGAGGTAGGTGGAGATAGGAAGGGGTGGGGTACGGTGGACAGCTGCCAGATCATTCATTACCTGTGTGCTTCGTTCAGCTTGAATTAGGAAAAAAGGAGAAGGAAGAGTATTTTGTGCTTTAAGATGAATAAATATTGTTGGACCAGATGTTAAGATTGACTTTAACATACTTAATAGCACCCAGCGATCCAAAGAAAAACTACTTAGATGATAATGAATCTGAATTTTGTTTCCAGGAAAAGCAGATCCCTTAGCCTGAAGGTGAGTGCAGGGATGAGACTCAAGGAGAGAAGTTAGCTATTTCCTAAGATTCAGAAAAATTGTCCTGAGGAAGAAAGAAAGTATTGGTTTTGTGTTATGTAAAAGGGTAGGGCTATAATGAATGATTGGAAACTAAGAACATCTAAAGCATTTGAGATAAATTCAAGAATGGTGTTTCTAAAAAAATCAGAATATTTTACTTGAAGTATTTAATCAAAAGCTAATAAACTACTGGTGAGGAATACTTGCCTTTTGTGCTTCAGAAACAAGATGATTTTACTATTGTTGTTTTGTTTTTTATTTCATAAACACAAATTTAACTTTGCAATTCAGCCAGACTTAGAGGGGTAAAACTAGGTAACTTGTTCAGACTGATCTGACTGTAGGTCCTATGAGCCTGTTAAATAAGCTAGCTTTATTATAGATTGCCCTAATTACATATGATTCTTCAATATCCTAAAGTAGTAAGGGTCACTGTATTAGTAGATAAAAGTTACTACTAAAGACTTTTTAAGATTTATCATGATACTCCATATCAGACTGCTACCTTTTCCTAGAACTTATTATCCCATTTCCTCAGAGGAATGGAACCCACAATTCTAGCTGGTCTCATGGCTACTAAAATAAATAATTCACTTTGCAGCTTCCTGTATAGCTAGTTTAAAGACAAGTATGGCCAGTGTATTGTAAGCAAAGTGACATGTGGCAATTTTTCCTGAGAGACAGCTGCTTCCACCTGTCATTTTTCTTTTTATTTTGTCCTTCTTGCTGACATAATGTCAGCAGTTGGACAGAATCTCTTGAATCATGAGTTGTCTTCAAAATGAAGACCATCCCTTATAAAGAAGCAAGATGGAGAGTAGATCTTAAGTGTTCTACATGCACACACACACACACACACACACACACACACAGGTATCTATGTGAAGTGATGGGTATGTTAATAAGCTCAATTGTGGTGAATATTTTACAATGTATACATATATCAAACCAAGTTTTATGCCTTAAAAATATACAATTTTAGTTGTGAATGATACCTTAGTAAAGTTGAAAAAAGAAAAATAGTAGAAGGAATCTGAATCTCTAAGAACTTAGTGAAGCAAAACTCAACTACCTGTATCCAGATATTTTTGTCAAAGAAAAATAAATTATTTTTATACTATTGTTATTTTTTATCTCTGACACTTAAAAGTTAACTTTGCACTGATATATAACTACATAGTAAAACTCCACCTATTTCTACAGCAGTTTCTAATTGATAATAAAAATTCATCGTAGGAAGTAGACAATGCAAAAAAAATCCCTCAGTTTTACATTTCTTAATATTACTGTTAATCTTTAAAATTTATACTATTTTACAGCTTGTAAATGATCTGAAAATTGTAGTTTATTTGTTTTTTGAGAAACAACAGTTAGCTCTGCAGTTGTATCACATCAGGCATTTTCAACATTTATAATATAGACATTTTCCTTGGGAGATTTACCACTTAACTAGAAAGTGAACCAACATTGTAGACTTCCTGGGGTCTCAAGAACACTCTGGGGGGAACCAGAGCAGATTCAACCATATATATTAATAAATACTCTGCAAACATCCTCAAGGGACTCCGCAACATTATGAATAGTGACTTTCTAGCTATTCAGCTAGAAGAACTATTTAGATTTTACATCTTTGTGGGAAAGAATATCTCATGTTAGAGTAAATTTAGTACAAAAATATTAAAAATAAATGATAGCTCTTTAATAAACATCCTATTGATATCTCCATAGGTATGAAACATTATGCAATTGATGCAGCACAGCCAATAGTCATGGTAAGCTTTCGAGGATTGTCCTTTAAATGAACTTTACAAAAGCCCCACAAAATGTCTCAGATGAAGAAAAATTATGTAATAGGTTCAGGTATGTTTGACTAGATTCCCAGGCTTATTCTCTAGAAAATCAGTGGGACTTCTCTTAAGGACCCACCTTCTGCCTTATTTACAGAGAAACCATGTAATCATTTGCAACTTAGGTTAAATATAAGTTAGCATAAGCCAGAAATTAATTAAATTTTTCTTATGAAATTCCAAACATACTAAATTTCATTCAAAATATTTTAAACTTGACTCTAATTTTATCAATATGAACATAATGGACAAGGTGTTACATATAGCAAACCCAGTTGAAATCTTATCTTTTCAAGATAGTTGCTGAACTCTGGAGAAAGGGTATGTGTCGTAGATTCATGGAGCATATTATTTTACAAACACACATACCCAGCTCCATGCATATGGTTTGTTGGATCAAAAGAACGGAACCACCAAATTTTAGTTGGTCCCGTGGCTACCCAGAATGAAGACACCATTTTACAGCTTCCTTTGTAGCTGTCTTTGGCCTCATAATTTCTCCCAATGATTCAAATGGACACATCTACATTTGGAATCACTCTTCATAGCTTTTGATTAGGCTGAATCTAGGTGCTAATGGCGATGCTCCCCTATGGGACACTGACAGGTCTTAGCACACCCTCAACTACTGGGAACTATTAAAAAATAAAAATAAAAATAAAATCTCCCTTCAAAACAAGCTTATGGGAAGTAAAACATCAAGCTGCCTTGACCAGTGGAAGTTTAATATTTTTTTAATTTTTCAATTATAGTTGACATACATTACTATATTAGTTTCAGGCGTACACTCCATTGATTGGACACTGTGTGACTTACTAAGTGATCATCCTGATTTCACACCCATCTGACACCATACATAGTCATTTGAATATTATTGACTGTATTCCCTATGCTGTGCTTTACATCCCCATGACTGTTCTGTAACAACTAATTAGTACTTCTTTTTAAAAACATGTTGTGAAGTAAAACCACAAGTAGGATCCTCAAATAAAGACGTGTTTCCTGTTGACTCATTGTAATGCAAAGTGAACAACATAACAATTAAAAAAGCAATATTAGGAGTTCATTTGAAAGTTTAACTTAGCAGTTTGCACTGATCTTTACAGATTCAGCTCTACCTTGTTATCTCCTGTAAATCCAGGGGAACAGGATGAGAAGTCATGTGCCTGTAGCCCAGTGACCATTCAGTACTGCAAATTCTTAGATCACAGGGATTAAGACATGTTCATCCTGTAGATATGACCGGGAAAAAGAAAAAGAAATTAAAATCTTTTTAAATATTTCTCAATAACGATGAAAACATGTTTTTTTTTTATTTTAGTTAAGTAGCTGTTTCAATTAACTAGAGTTCATTGTTTAGCCCTACTGTAACTGAGATATTTATATGATATGTATTTGACTTGGCACGTAAGTAACTGTACCTATTTTATCTTTGAAATAAAATTAGTGTATACAAGATGTTTCCTTAACTTGTTCAAAAACCAGGGATGTGTGTTCTTATTTTGCTTGTGGAATGATTTATACTTATAGCGGACTGAGATAGAAGGGATACATTCAGTACCTCATTGATCTATTTAAAGCTAACATGATAAAAACAAATAAAAAAACACATTAAATGTGTTTTTAATATGACATCAAAATATCCATACTTGGCCCTGGCTGATGTAGCTCAGTGGATTGAGCGTGGGCCTGGGAACCAAAGGATCACAGTTCAATTCCCAGTCAGGGCACATGCCTGAGTTGCAGCCCAGTTCCCGGCAGGGGACGTACCAGGGACAACCATACATTGATGTTTCTCTCCCTCTCTCCTTCCCTTTCCCTCTAAAGATAAATAAACAAAATCTTTAAAAAAATATCCATACTTGTATTTTGGCTAACTTAGTCAAAAGAGAATGCTGAATAATTAGGGAATAAAAACAAAGTAATTAATGACAACTATGTATGTATGTATGTATGTATGTATGTATGTACGTATGTATGTATGTATGTATGTATGCTAGTATTAATGGATTTGTCTCTGGTATTTGGAGAGTTATCAAGTTAACACTATGCCTAATTTACAACTCTCCTCTATTGAACCCCAGCTAAAATTTTATTCTGGTGCATTATTATTGAAGTATATAAACTATATTAGTGATAGTACAACCTATAGTTAATAGAGAATAATCATTGCTGGTGGAAGTAGTTTCTCTGGTGAGCCAGGCGGCTACGTGTGTCTTGGTGATTTTGTCTGGTGTTTTAAGTAATGGATGAACACTGAGTCTTTTGTGGGCAAGAATGATTTTTACCAATATCCAAATGTGTCACTGGGCCCCTTTCAGCACTCCAGCCAAGTAAATCCACCTCTTAACTTTGGCCTGGTGTAAGGTGTTCAGTGAGATGAGATATTGTTCAGGTGAATTATAGTTGGAAAAACAGGAGGCTTCCTCAAAAGCACAAGAATATAAATAGCACATTTTATGTTAGTCTCCAAGGGCACACTGTTAATAAGTGATCTGTGGTTATCTTGTGGACTTGAGTCAAGAGCATTTGTTGTGGCTGTACTGAGGTGAACCTGTAGCTAGACGAATCACCTCCGTGTGGCCAGACAAGCTGAGGATACCTCAGAGTTCCTCAGCTTTGTCACTAATGACATTTCTGGCCAGGCCATTTTTGTTGTGGGGACTGTCCTATGTAATACAGGATGTTTGGAAATTCCCCTAGCCTTTAGCCACTATACATGCCAGTAACATCCCTCCCCCACCCCCTGTTGTGACAACACAAAAATGCCTCCAGACATTGCCGAATGTCCCCTGTAGGAAACATATTACTGCCCTTGACTAAGAACCACCTAGTCACCTAATGACCAAACTCACAGAACTTCCAGAAGAGGGATCAGTTCAGTTTGCAACCGCATCTCATAAAATGAGCATGAACTGTGAATTAAAAATATATGTTGATACGAGAGTCAGCTAATCCTTTTCAAATGCTTAGTGACATTTTTTATTGTAAACTAGTAAGGAGAGGTTTTATTTTGTACATTTTTCAATCATTCAAATCATAGCAGAATAGCTCCTGTTACATCACTATTACCTAGTATCAGAGATTAGTGAGATTATATCCTTGTTAAGAAAATAAACAAAAGATAAGATAATGTTCATTGTACATAACAGTAAGATGTTACGGAGTGCCATTGAAATAGAGTAAATAATGGTATTAGAATAACAATGAATAGAATTGCTAAAATACCTATATCTTGCTTAACGGTATCAAAGTTGGAGCAAATGTTAGCAAGTCAGACAAAACCTAACTGATGAGGAGATACCTAAAAGGGAGAGCTGAAACATTGGAGCAATGTTCCATTTCTCCCTGCATCTACTTGTCATGAAATTATTAAGTACATGTGCATCCAGATGATTGGTGAAGTCCCTTTCTATTTATTCCCACTGTTTCGGTTCAGTTTGCAAATATAGCTTGCTTGGAATAGTACTCTTTCTAAATAGATTTTCTGCTTCCTGTTTCACTGTCTACCATAGTGAAATCAAATATATGTATATTTTAAATCTCATTTTGGATCCTATCATTTCCTGTATTTAAACCCTCATTATTAATTCCCTGTCACCAAGGAAAAAACCGAAGACCTTTGGCAGTGAGCATATTTTAAATATTTAACCCAGCCCCTGCCTACATTGCCTCCTCATCTCCCAGTGCTCACCCATATGCTCAGATACCCCAGCCATGCTGTCTTCCTAGCACTTCTTGGAAGGAGTCAGGCTTTCTTTTATCTCCGCTATCATGCTCATGTTGTTCCCTCAGCCTGGATTATCCTCTGCCTTCTGCCTGATTTGAACTTGTCTTAAAATACATATAAGTTGCTTGATTTTGAGTCAAAAGGCCATCTTCTGTGCCTGCAATGTTCTAGCTGTACCAAGTTGTTCTTCTGTCTTTTACCTCACTTTATTTTAATAAATACCATCTGCACAGTACTCATTCTCTTCAGTTTTCCTTACAATTTTGTATGACCCACACTAAAGCATTTCGTAGGTTTTATTGTGACTGTCCATAAGTCAAATCTCGCTGAGGTTTTCTCTATGCCTCTGTTTTCCTTTAGAACATGCTGGTGGTCAAGTTCATTCTGACTACCTCTCTCGGGGACCTTCTCTATTACAGTCTTCATACTATAGCTCCCTGCAGCTGCCAACAACCAATGAAAATTTCCATGTCACAGACACCAAAAGAGCCCCGTCCCCGAATCTCTTACTTTTCCAACTCTTCTGGAGCCCTGTCTGCTTTCCCCAGACCCCTGTACCAGACTCTGGAAAACAGAAGCAGAATGACAAGCACTGAAGACATACAGGTTCAGATCCTGGCTCTGTCATATACCCCCCTATATGATATTAAAGAAGTCAATATCTATAAACTATGAATAGTAATGGATCATCTCAAAAGTTTTTTATGAAGAGGAAATAACAAAAATATGTAAAGCAGTTAAAGCTTGACACATATTGAGTATGTGATCATTATTTGTTATTTTTTATGTGAAGATATTACTTAAGAGCAAGCTAGCAGGTTGCCAGAAGGGAGGGGGATTGGAGGGCTTGGTGAAAAAGTGAAAGGATTAAGAAACACAAATTGGTAGTTCCAAAATAGTCACAGGGATATAAAGTACAGCACAGGGAATACAGTCAGTAATATTGCAATAACTGTGTATGGGGACAGGTAGATATTTGAATTATCAGGGGGATCACTGTGTAAATAATATAATTGTCTAACCACTATGCTGCACACCTGAAACTAATATTACATAATATTGAGTTGACGCAGACACTGGCTCATAGTGCCCGCGGTGTCATGGATGAGATTGGAGACAAATTCACAAGGACTACCGAGTCCTGGGGAGGAAAAGGGGCAGGCCACTCCCTCTAGGAGAGAGTGTGCGTATGCCCTTGCCTAGACAAGCTTTTATTGGGTTTAATTTGCACAGAGATACACATAGAGCTCATTAATCCTTGTCAGGCAGTAAGGATCAAACGAGAGATAGCATACAAAGAACTATTAGGGCTTCTTCTGAGTCAGGGTCTATCAGCTAAAAGGCTACAAAACTTTGGGAAACAAACTCATTTCCTGCCTGGACCTTTATCTTAATTAAGGGCATTCTTAGCAAAGCAGGTTTCACAGGGTTTTACATATCCTTTCTCAGGCCTGATCACCTGGGAAGCCAGCCCTTTCCACAGCAGGGCTGCACCGCCCTCTGTCATTGTTTCAGGCTTAAGTCAGGCAGAGGAGGCAAAATAGCCAAGGAATTTAGAAGACTTCTCCCAGACAGAATGGGGACTCAGGCTTCATCAAAGCCGAGGGGTTAGGGTCCATCACCCCCTTTCTCCATAGTCCCCCAAGTCCTTCCCTGGGGCCTCCATGTGATCATGCCTGTCTTAGGTTGTTCCCACCTTTGGGGACTCTTACCCATCATTGGCTAACTGATCAAGCATTGGGGGCCAGTTATGAAAAAAGGAGCATAAGTGGTGCTCCTGCCAGGGAGATAAGCTTTGTCTCCTTAGTGGCTTATGGTTTGAAGGTTGCTCACTTAGCCTTAGCCATGGCGGGGGGTGGCGGGGGTTACCGCTCCTGAAAACAGGCAGGGTGGTTCCCAACACTGAAT
>PVKM010007717.1:0-12026 GCA_004027735.1 Carollia perspicillata | reverse complement strand
AGCTGAGCTATTTAAGTTCAAAATAGCCGTGTGACCTTGGATAAGTGACTTATACTCTCTGTGCCTTAGTGTCTTAACATACTAAATGGAGATTGTTATTCTTACCTCATTGGGTTTTTATAAGGATTAAATGAGTTAATCCATGTTAAGTACTTAGAATTTTTAATAAGTTACCTAATTTTTTATTATAAAATTAGGAGGAAAAGCATCTCTACACTCATATCTGTGCAGAGATATGTCTCATATGGACTTCCCCTCCATTCAATATTTCTCTTTTTCTTCAAACCCCTCCCTTACTCATTCTCTTTGGTACTTTCCCTTGTGAAGTTTCTCTTTTTTCTGTTCTGGTGTCTAAAAGCTTGATCAGCCTTCAAACAGATGAGTTCTACAGGAGAATGGCCTTCCCTCCATCAGTGGTGATTTGGGTCCTCCAAATCCTCTTTAATTTTTCCACCAAATATAAAGCTGTGGGCTGGTATTTACTGGGGATCTCCTAGAAGAAAGCAAATCTTAAAAATCTAAACTTGAAATTTCCTTACAGTCAACCTAGCCGACTGCATCCCATATTGAGGAAAGAATGTTTTTCCTATCAACCTCATTCTGGGAAGGCCTTTCAGAAATGTTTGACATCCCTGCCAACATCCTTTTAATCATGCTTAAATTTTCCTATTACACAGAAGGCCAAGGTAATTACAAAAAATAACTCATTACAAAGGATTGTGTTCTTTCCTTTTAGAGCAGTGGAGTGTGTAGACAGTAAATACGTTTGGATCTACAATCTTCCTCAGAATGTGACAATGAGGGAGTCAACCAATTCATTTTACCAACTTCTGTTTACATGCTTTTGAAGAATGAGGAAACGATGAGGTAAAAGAGATGAAGAATGGTAGAGAGAAAATAGAATTCTAAGTTAAATACAAACTTAGAATTTTAAAGTTAGACACAAAATTTTTAATTCATTATTTATAAAATCAGCATCATACAAACTTTTCTCACTTCTTTAATATTTTCAAATTAAAACTTGAATATAAATGGATTATCATTTCTAAACTAAGGGATAAACTGAGTTTGTTTCATGTATCCCATTAATATATTTGATAAACATTATTTTTTGTATGTATACAAATTAATGTCTTTTAAAATCCAATATAGTTTATCTCAACAAGACAAATTATTCTTCTAAAAGTGTCTCTTTCAATAACATGATTTGAAAAGAGCAATTTTGAAAGTGGTAACATCATAAATTTGGTGGCTATCATTATATAGCAATTGATTACTTTAAAGTACATAAATGCATAATTCATGCATTGTGGCTCACTGATTAAAGGGATAAGTGACCATGTAGATAATACTGAGATGTAGACAGGTTTCAAATAATGACCAGAATGTTTCAGTCATGCTAATGTACTTCGGGCAGTAGAGACCAAACAACTTTGACTTGATTTGCTTTCTCCCACCTCCTCTCTGTCCAGAGGCAGTGCTGCGCCCAGATGTTAATTATAACTGCACCTCGTGATCACTGATGTTTTCATAAATACAACTGCAAAAGACTGACTTAGGGAGCTCTTTGTATTTCCATGGTGACACACACAAACAAATGACAAATGCGCTTCCCTGAATGCGTGATTAGCACAGCCCTGGTAGAGTCTGTGTTGGTATGCAAAAGTTTGCTTGCAGCCTTCATGGCGGGTTCATTCAGGTGACAGAAATGCCCAAATAAGCTGACTTCCACACAGAAGAAAACTGCAATTACTGAAAATTTGCCCTGCCTGTTTTATTGTTGGGGATAAAATAGTACACTTGGTGTTGTTCTTCTAATAAATATTTCAGACCCTTTTATGAATAGTAAGTACAGACACAATCCCCTTTTAATGTCACGAGGTGAAGTAAAGAGAAAATAAAATACCTTTTAAGGTCTGTGTCTTTCCCTAGCACATTGCTGGAATCCTCCTCTAGCCACACAATAGATTAACTACCCTCTGTGCTTACTCTGTTTTGCTCAGCCCTTAACATTCTAAAGCGGGACTGAAGCGGTCGTTATCTGCGGTGGCTCCTGGGCGATTTTCAAGCCCAGTTCTACCCACCCAAGTGGCAGTGACACCGGCTTTCACTGAAGCCTTATTACTCTTAAAAGAGCAATTTGGTTGGTTGCACGGCTATTAGGATCACACAGCAGCCTGAAAGCTGTCAGTACAACTGCTGCTCATCTTTTTCACACAATCCTGACATCTTTTCTCTTTTCTGCCGGACACAGACATTACCATTTTATCATTTTCAATCAAGCTCCCCCAGACCGCGGAGGAATAGATTCCCACGGAAAGCCAGGTGGAGATCGAAACTATTTCCTAGCTAGTGGAGCAGCAGCAGTGCTGACTGTGCCCTGAAAGCAGCCGGATCCGTGAGAAATGTAGCTTGGCTCAGGGCTACTCCAGGGAGCTGCTACTTCAGCTGCTAAAGATGGCAAAACAACACCTACCTCAGGTTTTTCAATGATTAATGCTATTTCAATAACCGGGCGGGAAGAGGATGTGAGAAATCTTGTGAAATTAACTTGTGGAAATGTTATCATCGGAGAAAGTGGGGAAAATTACTAGACTTGAACTTCTCTTCGTTCTGATGCTCTTTTTCTCTGGACCAACTCTGAGCAAGCTGACCCGGACTCCCTGGAAAGGAAAGCCTTGGAAAGGGGGTAAGTGATGAAAGTTTGTGTTAAAGGTCTAAATAGAGTTAGTGAGGCTAATCAGTGGACAGCTGTAGGTAGAGGGGCTGCTCTGTTTGAAATCAGGTTATTTCAGGAAAGAGAATCTGTGTTGCAGGTGGCTAGGAAGAAGACTTTTTCTCTGTTATTGATATAAATGTGTTTTTGCAATTTTGGGTTTTCTGGGCTATCAAAGCATTACAATATGTTTTTCCCCAGTGAAAGGATATAGGGCCAGATGCATGCTGCTCTAGTTCAAGGATATGTTTGGTATTCTTAAGAAGCTGCACTATTTAAAAAAAGAAGTGAGTCTGAATATGTTAGATCTTTGAATTGTTAGCAGATTTTGTGAAATAATCAGAGGGATGTGTGAGAAGGAGAATGTTATGAAATGCAGTGCCACCGACACTGATTTTTCTGGCTGACTATATCAGTGTTGATGTGCTAATAAAGATAAATTGCATTAACTTTATTGAAAAAAAATCTGTTGAATGAGACCAAGCCTTTCAGTACTTTGGAGTGCTATAATCCATTTCTTCTGCTGTCAAAAAATTATGTTGAGAGAGAATTTTTGGTACCTTGTAACTGCCTTTTAGAAAGTTCAATGGATGCTGCTTTTCCTTAATGCCATTTGTTTCTACTAAACACAAGTTATCAGGGTATCTGTTCTGTGAATGCTATAAGCCAAAATGATGCTGCAGGAACACGCACAAGAGACTTTCTGGGCAGTGTTTGCCTGTTTGAGGAAAAATCTTGATGGGAGCTATCTGAGGATTTTGCTTTGCAGAAGCATTCTTTTCCCCTAATATTTTTTTCCTCAGCTCTAAAAAGGTTTCCTGGGTCTCTCCACCTTTTCTTTACTGTCAACGTTATGATGTGAGGTTAAAGAGAAGCGTGCACATCAACAAGAAGTTTTAATAATTTATCACAGCATCTCAGCAGGATTTTCTAAACACATGAGCTCCTTCAATTTGATCTTTCTGTTTTTTTTCTTTTGTTGCCTTTAAGATATTACAAATCTTCCACCTACTGTACCTTCAAGGGGAAAGTTCCAACAGGCACTTAGCTTGATGTTTGGTGCAGATGTACCCTCAAGGAGTGAGCTGCAAATTAATTTTGGGCCTTGTAAATTATATCACCACATTACTGTCATTCCTAGTGTTATCAGTGATTTTTTTTCTTGCAAACTGCAAACTGCTATTTACATTATCCTGCATGGAGACATTTCGTAGCTTAGGATCTAGAAATATATGATGTTATTGACCCTAGGGGATGTCAGGAGTCTTAACTTGTACTTCCTATATAAATTTTTAAAAGACAGTCAGCACTTCTAGCATACGAAGTATTATTTCCTATGATAAACTTTAGTGGTAGAATTTGGAGCTCTAGCTACCCAGTGAGAAAGTTGCATAGCTGCAAGATTTTAGAAAAATTGTTAACCTAGCCAGAAGGTTCATTTCAAAACGCTTGCATGTGTTCCTAGGCATTTATTCATTCTGCACAGCTTTAAATACAGATGCACTGGATTTTATTTGTAAATCAGTTCTGAAATGTTTCGTCTTTGAACACATGACTACTTTTCCCAATGTACTCTAACTAGCTCAGCTAGAAATTTGCTAGCTCTGCTGTACAACGATGATATGACTCAGTCAAGTTCAGGAATAGACAGTTATAGCAACATATTTCACTTATTGTTAAAAAAGTCCTGTGTATTTTAGAAAGGTCAGGTGAGTTATTGGAAAACTTTAAATGTGTCGACTGTTCTTTGCATTACAATTATTCCATTTTTAGTGCCTCTTTTTGTCAATGTATATGCATTGCATAAATCTTTTCTGCAGATTCTGAGTTCCTGCAAAGTAGCACTACCTTGATATGCGTATGTATATGTTTAAATATTTATTTATTCATGAGCTTGGCTATTTGATGGTTGTGTGTTATGTCTCTGATGGGTTGTAAAAATGCTGTTACTTTTTCCTTGCATGCTATGCAGTCTTTTTATACACATTTTTATAATTTTTAAACATTATTTTATCTTTTGGGGAAGTAGGAGTCTTTTTTATTATTTCGTAGAATACCTAGCAGAAGGACATGTATGTATGGGGCACTGAGGAAGTAGTGAATGTGGCTACTTACATTAAACACAATGGCCAGAGGCAAAGAGGAGCAAGGTCTAAAACACACATTTTTTAATGTTTCTTTAACTATTTCTAAATTGCTTTAAAACTTATGCTCTATTTCTAAATACCCTGGGAAAAAATAATAATAAAACAATAAAAGTTTTCTCCTGAAGTAGTTTTTTGAACTCACGTTGCCTGCGTGCATTCGTCTCAGTCTGACTGAGCAGCTGTCAACCTCCATATGGCGACCTGCCTGCACCGACAGTTTCCGTTGTGTCGTGTTAACAGAAATCACCACCTGAGAGAAGGGTTATTGGGACGGGGCTGGGGAAGCTCATCAGTGAACATGAATCACAAATATAGGTTAATAGGCCCACAAGTTTTCCTTAGGCACATGCTTTTCTATTTAATCACAATGCCTTAAAGGAAGGCACGTGTCTCATCTGATTACTTCAGAGCAGTGTAAGTGATCCTAAGTTTGTATTCATGATAAACTAACCAGAAATCCTAACTACACTGCTGAAATCATCTTCATCAGGATTAATGGACCTAATTGTTCTGCATTCAGTTACTGTCACTGGGAACAATGTCTAAAAGGTGCAAACAGCGCCATTCAAATGAGCACAACTTTATCAAGGTTTACATTATAGATGGTCAATATTTGTAACAAAAAAGTGTTTAAAATATATATATTTAAAAGTCACTCATATTAGAAATTAGAATTTAAGCTACATTTTGATATTTATATCTGCTATATAGCTGCATAGCTGCTATGAAAAGTGGGAATAGGAGGTAAATAAAGTATAAATAGAAAAGCAGGTGTCAACGATTTAAAAGGGGAAGGCCAGCACTAAAGGTGATATTCAAAACATTAAGTGCCTTGTGCAATATCAACAGTGAGCAATCCAAGCAGCCGCTGATCACACTAAGGGGAGGGGCCAATCCTGGCTGCCACTGACACTTCACCCACTCTTCCAATTGACTGTGGCTCTATTTAAATTCCCTGGAAGAGGCTGTTGAGTTCCTTCAAGCTTCTCAGTTGCGACATGAGTTAAACTATGTCAATAGACCATGAGGTTATCAAACTTTTGACAATTCAGAAAATACTTTCATGACAGTCAGACTTGCTTCCTTGTATAAATTACAACAGCCAGTTTCCATGTCTGATTTTGCTAAACAAAGAAAACCTCTCTGTTATCTCATCCCCTCTCTCTGAATAGTCAAAACATATTATGATCGCATACTATCACTTTATATTGTTTCATGGTGCATTGAATTCCTCCCATGGACTACTCAGAGTGGTGTTTTGGATTTCATGTGATAATTTGCATGGTCCCATATAATATGTTGAAATTCTTTATATTTTTTTGTTTTTAAATTTGCTGAAGCTATTTTTATTTTTTACCTTAAAAGTTAACAAAAATCTTAACTATGTGCTGGCTTCTATTACCTACAAGACATTTTTACAATATTACTTCTGACATCTTTTCTAGTTGTATGAGCTAGTAAAACTTTTACTTTGTTTTAGTAAGCGCCTCACACAATCCAGTATCTTACATTCCTTTTTCATGGTGCATATGTGTTTTTTGTTAATAAAATTTGAATACTGAAGATTTGGTCTTTCACAAACAAAACAAAATAATTTCTTTTTTGGTTTGAAGAAATATAAATGTATCATTTTGTCTTTGTTGCTTTTCCTGGAATGCCCCTTCACTACCACACCAGGCCACCAGATCAAATGCCCCTCAACCACACTCTGAAAGCACTATTCCATCCTTTCAATGACTCGGGCATTTCACTTACATCAGGAGATAGTTATCAACTTTTACAGTACTTTATTGTTATGTGTATCTATTTTTTAATTTGTTTACTACTTAGTAAGTTATTTAGAGAGAAATGCTGTCTTTGATCCATATATGTTAACGTCAGTCTTATACTTAATAGGTATCCAATAATTTGATGAATAAGCAAAATATATAAAAATTAAACTGTTATAAAATATTCTATGACTTTAGGTGTTAATTACATATTTCTTCTGAGTTCTATAACTTACCTTTCTAATGTTGGGAATTGATTTTTATCACTACACTTTACTACATTATTTAAATTTCAGGCTTAGTTATAGAAAATATGAATGTATTTATAGTATTATAAAACTTGGGAAATTCTGGCAGACGCATATGGGAAGTAGTGCAGTAAGGGTAAAAAGCAACGTTGTTCAAAAGTAATTTATAATGTGAGATTGTGAATATGTAACTGAATTGTATGAATATTCATGTAAAATGTAGCATGTTCTTTGTGGTGTGTATAATTACTATTTCTGTTTTTCATTTTTTAAAATTATTTAACCCCTATCTGTATGCGATAAATAGAGTTAAACCTTAGTTGTTTTTTTTACAACTGAAGAGTAAATTCCAAAGTCAAGTTGGAAATGAGTATGTGTTTTCTATGGTCAAAAGATTATCTAAGTATTATTTCAATAAAGAAATCAGGGAGTATGCTTAACAATTATATGAAAATTTGTTGTAAAATCTGCTCATGTTCTCTAGTATTATCGAAAAATAGCATTTGATTAAGTTTACTAAAAATGCATGTGAAATTTTGATTAAAAATTAGTTTTTGAAAATAATTATGAAATTAGAAATTATGAAACTATGGCTTGACTATATCTTATCTACAGTCACTTAGCCTTTTATTCAAATTCATTGTCTTTTCTTTAAATTCAAATTTATTTTAGTTATCTATTTATTATTATATAATGTGTTTATTGCCACGTGATTAAAACACCCCAAGATTTGATGTGATACATACCTAAAATGCATTTTTATTAGATGACAAATGGAGGAAAGTTGACAAGGCATGCGAAGTATTCTTTATATTAGAAAGTAGGTAAAAAAAAGTTTTTGATTTTAACTCATAAACAGAAAAATACTTTTATCAAACATGGGGAAAATTATTGCCCAGGAAGCAGAGTGCTGCTCCATTTTATACATGTAATTTGGGGATTTGTAGATCCTTTATGAAGTCAGACTGTGCCCACGAAAAGTATGATATGTGGATATAGGAATGCATTCTACCTTCATCAGGTAGGTGTGCGAGTTCCTATTTGGGTGTGTCCTTCAGTTCCACTCCTCTCCTCTGCAGAGAGAGGATTCAGTGCCAAATCACACACAAAAATAACTTTGCTCTGAAACTCAAAGGGAAATGAAGATTTTTGAAGAAGCTATTTACTTTTAAAAGGTGAAATGAATTGACAGTAATGAAATGCCCTGGGTACTTATGGGGTCCATGCATCCTTGGGTAAAATTGTGTGAGCACTTCCATTATAAGCTGTATTTTCAAAGGCTTTACAACTGAGCCATAAAATTTTTGCTTCAGGATGGATCATGGCTAACATTTTCTTTTTTAAAATTTAAATCTTTAACCTTCAAAGTTATTTGAGTGTAAAAAAGTGAAGGTAAAATACAGTTATATTCACAGGCTTTATTATTTGGAAAAGAATTAAATTTTGAAAATAAAAATTTAAGATGGATAGTTATTAAATGAAACAAAAAGAATGAAGAATGGATGAAGATGTGCAGAAAACTTCTAGTAGATCCAAAAGGAAACAAGTGTAACTGAATAAAATTTGTAAGGTAGGACTTTATGCCCCAGCACGCAGCAGTGTAGAGCTCTTCCTGTGCCGTGAGTGCTGGAAGGAGGTGAGAGGAAATGAATGAAGAAAGGAGGCACAGGTTGGGATGGCATGGAGGAGAAGAGAACAGACAGAGGTGAGTTGTGAGCTTAATTTAGAAGCTTAGCATTTAGATTTCCATTGCTGGCCTCAAAACCAGAGATCATAATTACGTTTTTGCATTATATGAAGTAGCATATGCAACCAAATGGCTCCAATAGAAAGGCTCAGTGGGGACATCCCCAAGCCCTCTTAGTTTCTAGGGTCACACATCCTTTTAAAGGGCCATAATGCACTGTAGAATCTGTATCAGACTGCACAATCCCTAGACAGAAATTGCTAGAGGTTTACCGATGCCTTAAGAAAACAACTCTACATTTATGATATTGTGCAGAAACAAGAACTAGGTCTGTTCTTTAGTTTAAGTGAAAGGACTTAGCAGAAACATAAAGTCACTGTTTTCCTTAGGTCATCCCACAGGACATGCTAAATTATTAGCATGAATATAATCATTTCGCCTCCTAGGTGCTAAAGCCTATTTAAGAGTACACGAGCAAAACCTGATTTCATTTCCCCCAGTTCTCTAAAATCTATGAGTGTGGATCGACCCACCACCTACATTAACAGCAGAAAAATGCCAGAACAACAGGTCTGCATGAACCACAAACCTATTTTGTACATTTACTTTCTAAGAGAAATGGGCTGATTTTTGACTATAGGTGAGGGTCCAGAGGAACTTCTGCTGGTCAGAATTCATCAATCTCTGTCTCATCAAGGCGAAGATACTTTCCTTCGGGTATAAGTCATTCCCAGCCAGAGAGAATTTTCATAGCCTGCATCTGTCTGTGGGATTCTGTGGTCTCCCACTAGTTCTTAGGATCTATGTCCATCTCTACTGAGAGAGGCAGAAAGACAGAGAGAACATCTTCTTTCTTCTTCCAAACTCCAACCATGCAATCTTCTCTTTGGGAGAATGGGTATCAAAGCCAAGTAGGTTGTCATTATTTGCATTAGCTATGTTTTATAAAGTCACCACAAACATTGAATTAGTGAGTACTGAAACATTGTTCCTGGGAGAAATACAGGGTTAGGTTCCTCTGGAGACAGATTTGCATCCACCAATCAATACATAACCTTGTTTAATTTGTGCATCTGTTCAAAGACACCTTATTGAACATATATTGTTGATTTATTGACAGTAAATTCACAGCCAACATCACTCTAACAAAAAAAACTTAAGAAACAATGAGAATTTACAAAAGATTTGTTTAAGTCAATTGAAAATTGTATGAATTAAGTAGTCACCTTGATCAGTCAAGACTGTAGATCTTTTATCTGTTATAGATTTTTTAAGAGACCAAGGTCATCCAAACAAGAGATAATATTTTTCTGAAAAGGGAAAAAATAAGCACATTCCATTAGAAGACCATTATCTCTTCAGAGACCAGACTTTCATCAGGGCCTATGACTTCATCTAAAGTTTTCTTTCTGCTGCTTAGCCACACTAGGTCTCAGGATTCCCTTTACCCAGGGATAGAATTTAAGAAAAGTAAAAGTAAATTTAAGAAGAATCACAATTTTATAGTTAGAATGTTAAAATCAAATCAAAGTTCAAAAGTACTTAACTAGAAACTAAAAATGATATGCAACTTCACAAAAGAAAGGGATTTTTTTACTGATTTCACACTGGGTTTTAAAACTCATTTATTGAGTAGGTATTTAAATCTAGTCTACCAAAGACACTGAAAAATACTATTTTATATACAGATTTCTATCCTCTAGGAACTTGTGGTCCATGTATAATTCTGAGTACTTTTACTTTAGTGGGGGTGGGGAGAAAAGAAGTATTTCTTCCCTTTAACTGGCATGTCTCCAACTAAGGTAAGTGAATGTAATGTTAAAAGCAAAACAAATCAAAGGTTGGACTTGGTGCTAGTTCAGGAGGAAAAATGCACAAATATCCAAATTATATTCTAAAGGTATCTTGTACAAATTTTACCTTAATTTAGGGTAAAATTGGATAAGCCCCATTGGATCTGTTTCACAAGTCATTTTTTAACTTCTGGATCGTTTATAATGACCTTTATGATTGTCTTGTGTTTCCCACTAGCACACCTTCTTAAAACATGAGAAAACAATGGTCTTTTGCAGTAAAAATAACATTCATATTTGTGTTTGTGTGATATTTCAAAGTAACTTTAGCTAGTGGATAGCTGTGTCAGTTCACTTTAAAATATAAATTTCAAATAATCTATTTGGGATCTTTAGTTTGTGGTGTGGCAGAGTGGTATATACAGTCTAGCAAACAGTCTATATCCCAAGATGAGAAGGAAAAGCAGCTCTTCTTGGTCACAGGGAGAAAGCAGTTGTGAAACAATTACTTTCTAAGCAGGATGTGGATTATACATAACAGATTCAGTTGAAACCTAGTCCACTTGGCTTTGAAAACATTCTCCTATACATCAAATTGAGCCTAGCATGTGTGCTTTAGCTTCCATTTTGTAATAGGATACTTTTGTAGATATTAATCGTATGTTATTAACCAGCAGTAGTATGCAGACACAATAAAAAAAACTTTGTATACATTTGCTAATAATATTTATTGAAATGGCTCCATTTTAAATTCCATCTTTGTACAAAATGCTAAATTACTAGGACCGTAGTCTCACATAGAGAAAATATTTGCCTGGTATTATTCAGGAAAATGTAAAGGTTTAATGAGTTAATTCAGCATAGCCAATTTAGAGCCCTTGATATGTTGCCAGAATAAGTATAGAAATTAATTCCTTCTGTCAATTTATGAAGAGTTCACCACATAGACTATTAGGATAGACCTTACATGTGCTTGGTAAAATCCCTGTCATATCAATGTCAAGGCTCTGCCATCAAAGAAGTAGTTTATCAAGCTGAGCAAAGTCCAAGATTATGTTTTAGAGACAGGGGCACATCACAAAATCTCTAATGTAATAGTTGGCAGCTAATAAAGAATGTATTTTAGGGCAATCCAGAATATCACTGAAGTGCCTTCCACCGTCCACAGGGGCCTAAGACTTGCTGCTGGCTAACTAGTACAGATTTTTACGTATCCAACAGAATGTGCCTCTCCTGTTCAGGGGCTGCACAGACCAGCGCAGAGACACATGCAGGGATTTGGGACTGAGGTTGTGGACTGCCAAGTGCGATGAGTTAAACTTAATGCTCTGTTTGGTAGAGAACTTTGCTCATCATGTATTTCCACTCAAGGCCCTTGAAGGGTTATGGAAATAATTTGTACATGCAAAGTGAAACAACATTTATATATTATTTTATTTAATTTTTATTAGAAAAAATTGTATGTACATCAACTATATCCCCATACTCTGCTTATACAATAGGAAACCTGAATATATATACATTCACTTATTCAAATAAATATTTATTGAATTCTCCCCAGAGAAACATAACTTAAATAGGAAAGATACATGTGGAAAAATAACTAGTAAAAAACATGAACAATAAATTATGCCTCTAGTATTTGTAAGGCTTTATATAGGTAAAT